>PVIU01012073.1:32695-61792 GCA_004026605.1 Ondatra zibethicus | reverse complement strand
TGTGTATTTTCCACTCCACGGACACGGAATGAGGAAGTACTGAAAAATAAGACATGTAGTGATCCACTGATTTTATTTAAGTGGGGCCACGACAAATACCACTTGACTAAATGCAAATGCAAACAGACGCATCCTGCTAAAGATGTGTGTCGGATGGATGACAGTGTTTCATGTTTCATGATAACTTCAAACTAAAAGAAAGAAAAGCTAGATTATTGGAGACCATACATTATCCTAACATCTGCTACAGATAAATAAAGACAAGTACCATGAATATAACTTGCATATGCTCCAAAGACGTGCTTCAAGTCTGAGATATTTTACTGGAAAGGGGCTACTCCCTGCTTTATTTTGTAAGACAAGACCTCGGAAAAATGAAAATTGAGCACAAACCAATCAGTAAGCAAAGATGTGCGGCTTAAAGAATAGTCTTTGTAAAAGGAATATCTATTTAAAAATCTATGTATACATGAATAGACATTTTCTAAGAGACAGATTTGTAGGTGCATATAACTGATCATTTAACTCTAAATTTTTGCTATCATTAAGCTCTGGGAAATAAGTATGCTTCTAAATGCTAGTAATATAAAAAGGAAATCTAAAAAGAATCTCTTTAATCTCTTGTCACGATGACAACTTGTAGAGCTAGATTCTTCATACACAACCATTTCAACTGGAAAGCAAGTCTTTTAGTCGAACTGGGCAAATATGGGCTTAAACAGAGGAAAATGGGGTTCTTCTTTGTGTGTGTGCGTGCTCAACTATATGTTTGCATACCTGTGTGTGTGTGTGCATGTGTGTAGGCCAGGCTGGCTGCCAGGAATCCTCTTGCCTTTGCTTCCCCAGCACTGGGATTTGTATGGAGGTGCTGGGGATTGAACTCAGGTCCTCATGTTTGCACACCAAGTACTTTTCTGACTGATCCATATCCCCACCCTCAAGAAGGGACTTCCTCACTGTTCTTAGTCCAGAAAACACGGTCTTAGGCGGTGTTGCCCCTAGAAATATGAACAAAGAAATATCATTTGCAGAAGCCTATCCTCCTAACATTCAGGCTGGGAAATTTTGCAGTCATCTGTACTCTCTGCTGCCACTTCTTCCAGTCACTTTTTTCAGTGGCCTTGCATGACATGAGACCAGCTTTTCAGCCTGGTGATAGGCCTCTTGAGCAGCCCAGGAAGGCTCCAGAGGAGCCTTTGTCAGAGATCAGCAGTGACCTCGGCCGCCATACTCAGTGACTGGTTCACTGGTTCTTCAGCACCAGTTTGACCTCTTCATCACATGTGTTTCTCCAAGGCTCTCGCTTGCTGCTTCAGAGGCTCTGTCTACCTTGCTCACTGTCTCTAAACACGTCATTGGCTCTTGTCCTGAGATGGCAATACCATTGCCCTCCAAAGCTTTACATCACACAGTTGTACAAATGACCTCCAGCCCGCACAACCTGATGGACATATGCAAAAACTAAAACTGCTCACCTCCTGCTCCAACAAACTGTCTTCTCCCTCCCTCCTCCCAACTTTGCTTAAGTTAATTGCCTTACCTTGTCATGTGGAAAAGGGATTAGATTTGTTCTGTCACCCAGGGCATATTTCAGTTCACTGTAAGGAAGAAAGAGCTCATAATCGAAAGTCTGCAAAGGATTGGACTGCTTTTTTGAGAGAAGATACTTGATTTTTTTGGTCACTGAAGGGGTTATACAAGAGCCTGGGTGACCTTTTGCCCTGGGCGGTGCAGAGTTAAAGCTAAGGCAGTATTCTAGGCCTGTTCTGCTCAGAAGCTTTCCGTAGTGCACTGTCATCTTCAGCTTGAAGAGAGCTGTCGCCATACCATACGTCATGACCTTTATTATTCTTTTGAAATGTTTTCAAAAATCCTTTAAATAATGTTATATTATGATCCCATTTTGCATATGAGAAAACTGAGGCTTGACTCAGACTGCTAAGAAGTTCCCAAATTGGAACTGAGTTGCACTGACCTTTAATAAAATGTAATTCTTTCTTAAATTTCCCCAGCCCACTGACTGATGGGAATTGGGAATTGGATGGATTGCTGGTAAAAATACATCCCTAGCTACCTCTTCTAGAGATTCAAGTCACTGTGCATAGTGATTTTTTTTTTTTTTTGGTTTTGGTTGCTACTGTTTGTTTGGTCAGTTGGTATTTACCCCCTAGTACTCGGGGTTGATTGACCCTAGGGCCTCACACAAGTTACCACTGGGCTACATGCTCATCCCTCTTTTCTTTTCTTTTGAGAGAGTCTCACTGTGTGAACCAGGCTGACCTCAATCTTGTGATCCTCCCACCCCAGCATCTCAAGTAGCTGGGATTACAGGCCTTTGCCACCAAGTCTGGTACAAAATGTGTTTTTAACAGTTAGAATGCTCAAGAATGGCCACTTTATGCCATGATTCACGCTTATTTTTACATCAGTGGAGCAACTAAACATTATGTTTCCTGTTCTGTGGAAGGCGGTAGCACAGAACTAATAACTTGAGCCAGTTGCTGGGGTGAATTCAGGGAAGCGGCCGTCTGTTCCTGTCCTGCAGCTCGCCTTTTACTCAGAGGGTGATGCAGTTCTGGGTTTCAGTTTCCCCTCTTGACACTTTTTCCTTTTTCTTTTCTCTCTTCCCCTCCCCTCCCCTGTTCCCTCCCCCCAGGTTCTATCCCCCTCCTGTTTGCATGGGTTTGCAGAGCTATTTTGAAGGCGGTAACTCCCTCTCATAGCTGCACTGAGGCTGTACCAGGTGAAACCCTGGGAGCTGCAACTGTTTTAACCATAGGGTGATGGGAGTTTTGAAGAGGGGCGCAAGAGGAAGAAGGAAAGATAACAGTGTTTGGGCACAACCAATTGGCTGTAAAGCCACCAGGAACTTAATGAGAAAGGCCTTTCCTCTCTTTACTGTACTAGAATCATCTCTTATTGGGTGAGTGTGATAAGCAGAGCCTTTTTCTGCCCAGCCTAGGGCTTTTGCTCTGCTACTGCAGTGTTTGCTGGTAGAGACCACAGAAATCACCTGTCCTGCCACCGGCTCCCAGTGTGCTGGCTAGGTGTTTAATTTAGGCCATTTGCATGTGAAGGCCCAGCAAAACTGCTAATTAGGTTAGCATTCCAGAGGTGACTTTGATTTTATAAATGAATGAATGAATGAATGAATGAATGAATGACCTTGGCCTCAAAAGGTTGCCAAGAGGCTCCATAAGCATGACTGTAGAGGTAGCATTTGAAAGTCTGTGCAGCAGGACAGCATTCTGGCAGTTTAGGAATCTTGGCCTCCTGGCTGGCCATCTCCCAGCCTTCTTCCCACTCAAAAATGGAGATCCTGTTGGGATCTGTTCCATTCAGTGGGACAATGTTAGGATATTGGCTTGGTCATCAAAAGACTAGGGGGTGCTTCTTCCATCAACAGCAGGATACTTTTGCCCAGTGGTGTTCATTGAAGCCCAGCTTGGTTTATTTATTCACTAATACATTTCAGTAGTAGATGAAAATGCTAATAAGAAAATGTTGGCAGACTTTACTGTCTGACAGAATTTGGGAGTGGCAACAATATTAATTTATTTTTGGAGGGCTAGGGGTCAAATATAGGGCCTCACATGGACTAGGCAAGTAGTTTGCTGCTGAACTACACACCCAGGTTTGTTAAAAGCACCAGTAATATATGGAAGTCACCAGTGCTACCAGTGGCTGCTGGAACTGCATGGTTCTCCCTGAAAGTTTGGCTTTAGAATTTTAGGATGTTCTTGGAAGCTGCTGGAAACTTTAACTTTGTAGCAAGGTCAAGAACTGGTGTGGACTCTATGGGTTTCTGTGCTTGTGCTAGGCCAACCAGGCAATGGATGGGCTGTTCAGTCTTTGGATTATATGCACCCTAGAATATATAGCATTTTAGCAATGCATCAGGCCTCAGGTGCAGTAGAAGGGAAACACAGCAGAACACGAAGGGATAATAATTTGAGGGTGTCTGTAGGATGGCCTGGGCTCATCCACTTCACAAGCACTCAGAAGGGCTTCCTTGGTGATAATACTATGAAAACTCAAAAGGAATCATATGAGAAATAATGAATAGGGAAGGTTGCTACCAAATGCCTGGAATGGATTAAGAAGCAGGATCACAGAGCAGGGATGAGAAACGTGGGCTGGCCATGGAGGATTTATGCAGGGGACTGAAGGGAGCCACACAACCCAGGCAAGACAGATGGCCTTCAGTAGGTCAGGAGACGGGCATAATCCTAAGAGAGTTCGTAGAAGCAGCCCCCCTTGCCTTTGAGGCTATTAGTACTAAAATGTTTGCTCTGTGTTGGGAAACCTGCCTAACCAGTTCCCTCCAAGTAGTTGTATTTTCATTGTATTCTGGTGCCACAGTGGCTGTGCAAGGTGCTTATGATTTCTCTGGATCTTAAGCTTCACAATTTAAGATCTGAACTGCGAAGACGTTTCCTAGGTAATCTGTTTGCTTAGAGCTGATTATATCCTTGCTTTCCCCTCCACTAGAGAAGGGTCAGCCGAAATGAGGATTGGCAGTGTTCCTCAGAATATATATTACCCCTGTGGATGGGCACATGCAAGATCTCTTTATGGATATTTAAAAGGTCACCTCTTAAACAATATAGCTTCAAGACGGTTGGAAACATTGTCTCCTTAGAGAAGCAGGCTGTGGCCTTCAGTGTTGGTATGCTACAGACCAGTCTGGGACTTGAACTTACACACTCCTGGAAGCTCTATTCCTTCTCGTGCTGATGGAACAGCACTGAAGGCTTCTTTGTTGTGTGCTCTTATTTATTTTCCCAGGCCTTATTGCGTAGCTTCTTCTCTAAACAATTCAATATTTTTCTGCTTTGACCTTGATGATTGGAAAGTTGTAGGGGTACCCAGGATCTGTCTCTCCTTGGGGGTTCTTAGATACACAGCCATGGTCAGAGCTGGGTAGTCGCCTTCTGCTGTGTACACAGAACACTGTGGCTATGGATTTGGGAATGGGAATATTTTTGGAAGCTTTGGTCTTTCATAGCACAGTGTTTCTTAGTGACCTCACTGATCATTAACTTAACTTCTTAAAATTCTTTTTATTGAGCCAAAAAGATGGCTAGTGGGTGAAAGTGTTTCCCATTGAAGCCTGATGACCTGAATTTGATTGGCTGGATCCCACCTAAAGGTTAAAGCAGATAATCAACCCCACAAAATTGCTCTCTGATCTCCACAAAGTGCTGTGACATTCATTGCCAATAACAACAACAACAACAACTAATAATAATTGAGGAAGAAGTTAAATTCTTAAGTTAAAAAAGAAGTTAAGAGCTGGATGGTGGTGGCACACGCCTTTAATCCCAGCACTTGGGAGGCAGAGGCAGGTGGATCTCTGTGACTTCAAGGCAAGCCTGGATTACAGAGTGAGTTTCAGGACAGGATTGTTACACAGAGAAACCCTGTCTCGAAAACAAACAAACAAACAAAAAAGTTAAGAGTCAGAAAAAGAGGTGGGGCTGTTTCTCAGTCTTTTAGTCTTCCAACACAGCCATCCACAGGTAAGCTTCGTTGTGTACACACACAGTGGCAGATCATTTTATTATGTCATTTTTTAGGTGTGTGAGGACAAAGGTTTGGCTTTCTTTTTTTCCCTTCCTGCTGTCTCTTTGAATCAGATGTTGAAATGGTTCTGTGTCATTTGGGCCTTGCATGTGGTAAACTTCAATTCTGTGGCAGTGATTCAGTTTGACTTAAAAGGGGGCCAGTATCCATCGTAACTTCCTTAGGCTAAAGGTGGAGAGGAGGAGCTATGAGGGTCATGGAGGAAGAAGGTGCTTAGAATAAAAGGCTTGGACCGTCACTTTGTTAGGACTCTAGGCTGCTTGACTGATTGTTGCTAATAGAAGGCCACAATTTTCTTTTAAATTCTTTGGCAAATTCATAGGGATATATTTGTGTGAGGGGGGAGGAGAGAGAGGGAGAGAGGTGTATTTTGGTCCGTTGTCACCCCCATTACCCTCTCTCGTCCCTTTTGTTTGTGACCCACTGAGGTTAATTATGATTGCTTGCATGAGCATGAATGGCGAGTTATTTACTGGAGCCTGGGGAACTTCTCAGTGGCATGGAAGAAAATGACTCCCTTCTCTCCAGCAGCCATGTTAGATGTTCCCAGTTTAGCATGCTTTTTCTTAAAAAATTTTTAGATTAAAACAAAAAAACTTAATGTGCTGAGTATTTTGCCTGCATGTACATACGTGTACGATTGTATGCCTGGTACCTGTGGAGGTCAGAAGATGGGGTCCGGTCTCCTGGAACTGGTTGAAAGGTTATGAGCTACCATATGGGTGCTAAGAACAGAACTCGGGTCCTCTGCAAGAGCAACAAGTGCTCTTAACCTCTGAGCCATGTTTCCAGCCCATAGCATGCTTTTCAAAGATCTTAGGTGATAGCTGATATATTTTTAAATGTTTATTAAGGTCTAATTTATATACCTTTTTTGGCTACATGGAGCATGCTATGTGAGAGATTGACTTTAATCCCCTGGCTTGTTCTCCTTTGCTGTGTTCATTTCCACATGAAAGCATAACATGATGATAATGAAAAAGTCAAGGCAATGAAGTGGCTCACACAGGCCTATTAAGTGAATGTCACACCCCTCAGCTGGACAGTCCAGCTGCTCTTCACTGTGACCCAATCAGATATGGATGCAATGATGAATCTTGCCCATACCTTTTATTCCTTCCAGGTCTTTGCTTACTCTGCCTAGAGAGACTATTTTCTCCCTATCTTTACCTTTGGAAATCTTGAACCTTTATTGAGATTCTATTCAAAAATCAATACCGTTTTATTGCTTCTCAGGTGCCCTGTACTCCCTGGGAATGATCTAGGCTTTGCTTTGTCTCGTTTCTGTGCTTCTTGCTGCACCATACTCAGTGTGCTGTGCCCCTCTGTCAGAGAGCAAGCTTTGCTAGGCCATTCAGTTAAGAATATTAAAGATTAATTAAGAACTTTCTTTTCTATCAATCCAAAATGCAAATAGAAAAAACTTAGCATAACATTGTTTTGTGCTTCTCATATTTAACACAGTGCCTGCAGAAAGAATACTCCAAATGTACTTAAATAATGAAGGGACGGTATTTTCTAGATATAGTCATATGGCAAATTAGTGTGTGTATTTTTAAAGATACCTGACTATGACTTAGACCTCATGACATTTTTTGACATTTAAGGGTCCTGGTCTGATAGTTGCCCATCACACAGTGCAGAATGCTGTCCTGTGTACTGCTGGGTCTGACCTTCATCACACAGCGCAGAATGCTGTCCTGTGTGCTGCTGGGTCTGACCTTCATCACACAGCGCAGAATGCTGTCCTGTGTGCTGCTGGGTCTGGCCTTCATCTAGGAGGATCCTTCTAGTTCTCAGCATAACATAATTTCAGCAGGAAAAGAGGACGAGTAGACTTAGAGGAAAAGGCCGTATCATGGGTTTGGAAAACAGACCAAAATCAGGACAAAGCAAGGAATTGTTGAGGGAAAGACTCAGACTTGGCAAGCGCTAGAGCTTGAAACTAGAAGCTCCAAGAATGTGTAAGAAATTTCCCCCTGTAGACAGGAAAGTGGACAAAGTGAACTTGGAGGGCCCAATGTTCTGCTGAGTTGTTTTCCTATTCGCAGCCCTGATTGATAGAAAAGGAAATTTTTAATTCATCTTTGGGTTCATATAACTGCATATATTAGTTACAATTTCAAACTGAGATATCATGTTCCTGTGTCCTTAACAAAGCTGTGGCTTAAAAGCATTGTCCACCCCTGTCTTTGGTGCAGGGTTGCCCATCATTCATAAAGCTGTCAAACAAAATCCAGATGGAACAGGTGCTACTTTTTAGTGGGGATTTGGAGTTATGTAACTTTTGACCTTATTTGCCAGGGAACTTAGAGCCTCTCCTGAAGTAAAAGACTCAAGCCTGTACTTAGTGGAGCTGTTTCTCAATTTTTTCTTTAATCGACTTATATTTTTGGAAATGGTAAAAGGAGCACATGCTGTGGTTACAAACAAAGTGAGCGGTGCAGCTCCTACTGTGCATTGATAGTGTTGCCTTTCTCGCCAGCGTTGATCAGGCTTTGTTCCAACTTGACTTGTGTGTGTTTAATGTTGTTCAGTGCCTGAGCTTGTCTTGGAAGAAGATGTCATGTAAGTTTTAGTCAAACCTTCAGATGTTTTAAACTGACAAATTATTGGATTCTTGGAATCTAGAAAATATATTACTTTCCCCTGTGTTCCCCAGCTTGCTATGGTTATCAAAGGCCAAGCAAGCCCTGTTCTTTGGGTGCTAAAATATGCCTTATATTTCTACCCAGTCATCCCTGCCTTCTCATATACGTACACTCTAGTTTACCTTAATTCTTTTGTCTGGCTTTAGTTTTATTTTTAATTTTTGAGACAGGATCTTGGTTGTCTTAGTTACTTTTTTTAAATACTGTAACAGAATACTATGACCAAGCACCTAATAAGAGAAAGCACTAATTGGGGGCTTCCTTACAGTTTCAGAGGGTCAGTCCATGGCCATCATGGTGGGGAGCATGGCAGCAGGAAAGGAGGCATGGCACTGGAGCAGTAGCTAAAAGCTTGCATCTGATCAATCGGCAGCAGGCAGAAAGAGCTAACCGGCAATAGTGTGGGCCCACCTTCAGTTGACACATCCCCTCCCACAAGACCACAGTTCTTAATCCTTCCCAAACAGTTCTACCAAGTAGACCAAGCATTAAAATATATGAGCCTATGGGGGCCATCCTCATTTAAACCATTACGCTGTGTATGCCATGAGCTCATGATCCTTCTGCCTTAGCCTCTCCAGTGCTGTAACCTACCAGCCTGTGCCACTATACCCAACTCCTGATTCATTTTGACATCTTTCTGCTTCCCCTCCAAACTTCTAAACTAATGTGTGCTTAATATAAATTCTGTTCTTCTCCAATTTTGAAGCTCATAATGCTATTATGTATTGCTCCAGTTTGTTGGTCTTTGTAGAACAGCTGACAGATGCCTGCCTTGCTTTAGGTTGCATGGAACTCAATTCATTTCAAATGCATTGAGTCTGGTCCTATCACATAGAGCTTGGAAAAGACCTTATAGACCAAATGCCTTATCTGCTGGCCTCTGCCTCTGCTCTTATTGTTTGGAGTATATGCATTGAGAATTAAAGGACTTTTTATCAGAGCTTGGGTGTTTTCATCTTCAACTTGTCTTGACATCAATTCTCAAGGATTCTGGTTCTACATCCTGTCTTTCATCTGGGCTTGTACACATGGAGATATGGTATGTTGGACTCGTAGCTTCCATCTGAGTGAGACAAGTGGGATGGAAGTCCATTCTTAGCACTGGGTGCTGGGCAATCCCCTGGCCTGTGTATACTGTTAAAGAATGAGAGAGCCAGGCACGGTGGCACATGCCTTTAATCCCAGCACTTGGGGAGGCAGAGGCAGAGGCAGAGGCAGATGGATCTAAGTTCAAAGCAAACCTGGTCTACATAATGAGTTCCAGGAGAGCCAGGGCAACACAGACAAACTCTGTCTCAGAACAAAACAAAAAGGAGAAGGAGGATAAGAACTAGAGGGGTGGCTCAGCAGCTCAGCTGCTCTTCCAGAGGACCTGAGTTCGGTTCCCAGCATCTAAGTTGGACAGCTTCCAACCACCTCTTACTGGAGCTCCAGGGGGTCCTATGCCCTCTTCTGGCCTCTATAGGCATCAGCACACATATTTCATACACATACATAAATTAAAACAAAAATTTTAAAAAGAACATGAAGAAGAAGATAGAGTCTACTTTGTGGGTAGAAAAAAAATAAAACTTGTTACTGAAGTCTCCTATTTGTGCTGGCCCTACACACTCAGATAGGATGGGATGGATAGTTTATTCAGGTGTTTCTTTCCAGAGCAGGAAGCTCTGGTGAAAGGCTAGCTTCCCCAAGACCTGAATTTTGGAGCTTTGTTTTATATTTACTTCCAAATCTCTCTCACATCCTACTGCATTTGAGAGTGGAGAGTAGGCAGCTGAGCAGGTCCTACTTTGGGCTGATACTGTGTATCTAGAAGCTGGGAGAACATAGGATTTGTGAAAGAATTTCCTCTTATGTTCACTGGATATTTCTTTGAAAAGGAGGTATATATTTACTCGCTGGGGACTGAAAGGCTACCATCTCACAGGGTCTTTCTGTCTGCCAAGAGTACTATACCTGTGCTATTATTGGGCTGCCTCTCTTTCCTGTCCTGTCTGACTGCCAGCCTCCCGGAATTCAGGGGTGGGATGATCTCTTCACCTCTCATGTGTTTCAGGGCCCTGTTTGATTATGATCGGACTCGCGACAGCTGCCTGCCAAGTCAGGGACTCAGTTTCTCTTATGGCGATATTCTGCACGTCATTAATGCCTCTGATGATGAGTGGTGGCAAGCACGGCTGGTGACCCCACATGGAGAGAGTGAGCAGATTGGTGTGATCCCCAGTAAAAAGAGGTGAGTTGTCAAGGGTTTTAGCAAGGCTTTTTCTGACTTCTTGTGTTCTCTGCCCCACCTCGCGCGCTCTCTCTCTTCTCCTCTCTCCCTCTCTCTCTGTCTGTCGTCACCCACCCACCCCCACTTTCTCTCTCTGGTTGCTTTATTTGTTTTGTGAGACAATGTCTCACTTTGTAGCATGGACTAGCCTGGAACTTCCTATATAGCCTAGGCTGGCCTCAAACTTGTGGCATTCCTACTGCCTCTGCCTCCAGAGTGCTAGGAATCAGTTGTGTTCCAGCACACCGGGCTTGTTTTTTTGTTTTGTTTTTTGTTTTCTGTTTTTTTGAGACAGGGTTTCTCTGTAGCTTTGGAGCCTGTCCTGGAACTAGCTCTTGTAGACCAGGCTGGTCTCGTGCCTCCTGAGTGCTGGGATTAAAGGCGTGTGCCACCACTGCCCGGCTCAGGCTTTGTTATTTATCTTTGTTTGCCTGTCATACTGTAAGTTGGGAGCATTTTATATGCCTTGTTAGGCCTTTTAGAAAAGAGTCAGGACTTAGGACATGGTATTATTCACTGAATGAGCCAGTGTGGTTGCTTTGCCTCTCATAGCCCATTGCTGAGCCCATGTGCTGGCAATAACTAAACTTCCTGACTCCCAAACAGGGTTGAAAAGAAAGAGCGAGCTCGGTTGAAAACTGTGAAGTTCCATGCCAGGACAGGGATGATTGAGTCTAACCGGGTAAGTGGGGACCTCCTGGCCAAGGCAGTCAGCCAAGATGTAAAGAGGGGTGAGGGGCAGGAGAACTGGGAAGCATGGAAGGCTGTCTTTTTCAGGGGGCTGGCTCTGTCCTGCTAGGAAATTGCCTGCTTTTCAGCAAGCAGTGGGAACACTGAAAGCTCACAGTTAGTGTGCAGCCCTGCTGTCGGGTGACTGATTCCGGAAGGGTTGGAGCTGGCTGACTTGGTGGGGAAGATGAAACCACTTGTGTTTGTCTCCCTGGAAACGGACCCTGCCAGAGCTATAGAGACCCTGAGCAGAACCTGGTGTTGTCATATTGCCAAGGGCCAGCCCCAGAGCTTCTGCCTGCCTCCCGACAGCACAGGGCAAGGAGACTCTCCCATCATTTTCTCTTACGAGCTTTGCAGGCCAAAGAACTTGTGAAGTAGTAGAGGGAAGAAAGGCATGGAGTAGATGACTGTGTCAGTGGCACCTTGGAGCTGTGTCTAGGAGGCAACAGTGACCTTTATTCTGTAGGAAGCCAGTGAGTGATGCTGGACAAAGCAGAGCATCTAACATCCCTACCACATTTTCCTATAAACATGATTCTCTTCTTAACATCAACTTTCATTTAATCTCATAGACTCCATTTGTGGAAGATGGTCTTTTATTTAGTTCATCATTGTCTCCATTTTAGTTTTTCTTGCATGCTTTAAAATCCATTGTTGTTTTTTTTCTTCTGTCCTTCCCCCCTCCATCTTCATGTTCTTTCACAGTCGATCAAAACGAAACGTAAAAAGAGTTTTCGCCTCTCTCGAAAGTTTCCATTTTACAAGAGCAAAGAAAACATGGCCCAGGAGAACAGCATACAGGAACGTAAGTAGCAGCAGAGTCCAGAGAGCAGACCATTCACAGCCCTGTCTTCTCGTCCTCATTTGCCCCTTCCCTTAGAAGGAGTCGGTGCCGCCAAGTGCTTGTCTGCGCGCACCTGCCTACTTATAGTCAGGCTAGAACCTGGACTGCACAGGGAGATGTTGGGGCTTATTGTACAGCCCCTCACTTATTCAGTGTCGGAGGCTCTGAGGATGGCCCAGGCACCTGTGCTGGAAGTGTGAGACAGAGCTGTGCTGTGGTGATAAAGAATGGTTTGCAGCTAGGGCCAGGGTTAGAAAATGGTTTTTCAGGAGAACAAGATCAAGGAACTAAGTGTTGCTCTTCTGGCTCCCGCCTCTTATGTTTTCTTTCCCACAGTTTCATTCATGCTTGTTAAGAGAAGAGCCTGTCCCCAGATCGCTAAAGTTGAGGGCTGCTTTTGGAATGCACGCACATGTGCAAGCGTAAGGATACTCACGTGACTCACGGCAGGCTTCCTGTTATGTCAGGTACCTGCAGAGTCAGTTACCACAAGAAAATATTCCTGCTCACATGAGTTGACGTGGACACAGTGTTGCTCAGCATTATCTAAATAAAGATTTATTGAGAAACACAAGGCTAATTTGGTAGAACAGGTTGCATTAGGAACCAGTTCAATCCTGCTACATCATCTTACCCTACCACATGGCTCAGAAATTAGTTGCTCTGACAGTAACCTTAAATACCATGTCAGGTTTGTACAGTAGGTTCTCATTCATGTCATTGTGACATTGTGAATTGTAGATGTCTCTCATTTACCAATCACTCCTCCATCTTTCATGGAGCAATCTTGTCATCCAGGACTGTGGGATCTGACAGGAGACTGACTAGTTCTGGTAGAAAATGGCCCCTAGTAGGCCTACCTACTTCATGATCGTGATATGTGTGGGTTGTGGCCACTTGGAATAACCTTTATAGGACAAGGTGTCTTCATCCAAATGAAGACCAGGGCTTACTGTCCTGGGCTTGCTCAGTGGCAGGGGACAGAGGGGGTTGATTCTGCTCGTGAGCAGTGGGAACCTAAGACAAAGATCTGAGATAATGTTGCCACAGTTTACCAGATAAGCCCAGAACCTCCTCATGGAGCCTAGCCTGGGGAGATGTCACTGTTTAATGGCCTAGCCAGTTGGGGGTGCCCATTGGCCAATAGGGTTGCAATTTTCTGGTGCCTGTTTTCCAGAAACCAAGTTTAGGGAGCTTTGGATACCACACCACAGAGAAAGTTTGCTTTGAAGGGCTTGGACAGATTGGGGTAGTATGGGGGCAAGTTCCCAGGGGGGCCATATAGACTTGTCTCTTTCATGCACCAATGGGAGATGTGTTGCAGGGGCAAAGCAGAGACCTGGCCTCTACAACATAAATTTGACCGATGAAGGTATTTTTAAGCCTCGGAGTGTTGCCTGTCATGTGCTATGGGTATATGGGATATAGACTACCTCAGAAAGATGGTCTACTCCAAGGCCTTTTGGCCACAAGCCGAATAGCACCAGGGCCAGACATCTTATATGACATGGGCTATTCTTTCTTCAGCAGATGACTTCACCTTACTGTAGTTCTAAGTCTTCATGGGACTTTATACTCCTATCGCTGATGCTCACCTGCCTCTGTATTCTTCCTTCCCCTCGTTTTTCTGTTTTTTCTCTTTTCCCCGGTTTTCTCCTTTTCGTCCCTCCCTTCCCTTCCTATACCCTTTCTGTCCCTGCTGTCTGTGAAATCAGGACTTCCCTGGGTTAAGTGACGATTATTATGGAGCAAAGAACCTGAGTAAGTCAAACATACACAGCATTAACTGTATTTGTGGCATGAATGGAGATCATGGGGGTTGGGGGGTAGGGCACATGGGTGAAAGTGAAGGGTGAGGGAGGGCAGTGCTTGTGAGACCCTTTCCCATGGCAGAAGGAAATGTGTGTGGCTTCAATACCATTGTCCCTGGTATTCTAACAAATCTCTAGCATTCCTGTCTGTGTTTTCCTCCTACACCTCTGAGTGGTAGGGCATGAGCTCAGTGGCTGGATAGAAGTGAGGTGGGTCTAGGTGTGTTAACAGGGTACGTGCTCACTGATGTTTAGCTTCCTGGGGAGGGTGGAGACCTGCTGCTTGCATCTTCTCCAAGTAACCTACATCAAAAAGTCAAGGTTAGGAACTGCAGCTTTTCCAGTCCTTCTAACTGGAGACAGGGTAAACCTCACATCTGAGCTGTCCCAGGGGGTCCAGGTGTTACCATAAGGCCAAGGCCAGCTTTCCATAGAGCATCTCTAAGGGGCCAAGATGGCCTTGTGGGCCACCGGCACCACTTAAGGGCCATGTATAGTTAGTGCTTTTATCTCAGAAAAGCTCTGACTGACATCTCTATTCTTAGTCCAGATTGGGGACTAGGAGGGCCTAGATGAAGGTTCCTTAGCAGCTACCCTTGCTTACTGCATGCATCCACAGTATAGATAGCCTTATGGGTGGGCTCTGTCCACATATGTTTTCCCTCAGTAAAAGATAAAGGTGGAAGACACAGTAACTGTCCTTGGGGGCTATTCAGGGCCAAGCCATGTGTGACAACAACTCAGCAAGTCCTTAGGGAGGTGGGCACAGCATATCATGGTCCTGGCTGAAACGAGCAGCGTCTCTCCATGTTTGGTGTGTCTGTGTCTCATTTCCATTTGCCTGCTGTTCTTTTGAGAGGGCTGCCATGTCTGTGCCTCCTGTGAATGCAGCTCTTTGCTTGAGCTTTCTCCGCCCACACTCCAAGATGGGCTGGCCCCAACTGTCTGTGATGGGAGGGCTGGCTTGTCTTCCAGATAGTCTTACTGGCTTGTTGTTTCTATGTATCTGACATGTGTTTTGTGGTGGATCGAGGCACATCCCCCCAGTGCTGAAGCCAAGCTTTCCTCAGCAATGGTAGAAAGAAGGCTATGGGTCCCCCCGAAGGTCAGAGTAGTGTGCCTGGTGACTGTTCCATCATCCAGTGATGAGCCTCTAAGTTGGAGAGTGTCACCCGATTCTGTACTTTTGGCGACTCTGTCTTGGGAGGAAGTGTGTGAGCAGCAGCATGCCTGGACTTTGCTCTCTGACCGCCCGTATTTCTTTCCTGCCCATTAGCCTTAGGAGATGAGTTCTCAGACAGGATTTGGAAGCCATCCAAATCAGCTGGCTTGATTCAGATAAAGAGAATGGGATGAAAGGGAATAAGCCTTCTAGTGCCCATGGAGGGACTTGGCAAACTGATTGGGCTCTGGGGACATGGAGAAGATGGCCAGAACCTCAGGATTGGAGCTGTGCTTCCCAGTTGGTTGCCTGGATGTGGCGGGCCTCCTGTGGCCTGACTTGGTTGGCAGCTCAGTGTCTCTCCTGGCGCATTTGAGTTTGTGCTGCATGGGACCTCTCAGTGGTGTGTTCTGAATTGGAGTCTCTTTCTTGTTGGCTTGCAGAGGGAGTGACATCCAACACCAGTGACAGCGAAAGCAGTTCCAGTAAGTGTGTGTCATGCCCCCATGTCCTGTAGCTCCCCATGTCTCCCAGCCATCATCATTCCACTGTTGCACCGCTACCAGCCCTGCTCAGAGGCTGCTGCTCCTTTTAGCCATGTACACTTTGAGCCCCTGGAGATGCTGTGGCCAGTTCATTCATTTTGTGGGATGGAATTTGTAGATTAGAGAGAGAATAAGCCCTATAGCTCTGGCCAGGATCTGGCTTGAAACCATCTCTGGGGTATTGGGGGAAGGGTAAACTGCCAATGATCAGGTCCCTGCCACAGGCATGTAGACTGTTGAGACTGCCAGGTTTACAGATTTGCTCAGAGACCAAAAGTAAATGGCTCCTGACTTCCATCTGCCTTTCTGGGCTCCTAGGACCACTTTAACTTCTAATTGGGTTACATAGTCAGGAAGGAAATTGCCCACTATGCTTTGGGAGTGTTCATATGACTACAGCGTTGAAGCCATGCTTCAAACCTCACAAGCTTTGGGAACACTGGCCTTTGAGGAGCTGCAGTGACTAGAGGTGTTAAGAACTCCGCCAGGAGTCTCAGGCTCAGAATCAGCCCCATATCAAGTATCCTGTGGCTCCATGCAGATGCCATTGCCTTGCCTAGTACTGCTAGTTTGGGGAACCGTAGGCACCCAGCACCAAGTGTCTTGGTGACTGTTTTAGGAAGACTTCTTGATTGCCAGGTTGCATGGAGTCCACCATGAACAGAGAGCAGGCTCAGCATTGCTCTTAAAGGGCACTGGGACCTTAGCTCAGATGTTCACCAGTTTTCTAGATGCTTCCTAGATGTGTAAAGTGGGTAAATAAATAGACCCATAAAGGGGTGACATTAGGCTGAAGCTTTGGGGCTTGGGCTAAGTGTCTGGATTCAGGTAAAGTGACTCTGGCAGATGTGTTTCAATCACTTGGAGCTTCTCAGTGGTTTTCTTCAGAATAAGGGGGCCACTGAACATAACCAACTATTACCTGTAAGTAGTTCCTTAGAGCTTGGAATAGTTTGGTGGAGACTTCTTGGCTTCTGGGTCTTGGCCCATAATTGGGCAATATTTTACTGAATGAAACAACCCAGCCCAAGGCTGGTGAATGGCTTCTTAGCCTTCTTGCCAACAGAAAGTGATACTGTTGTGGTGGGTGTGGGCTATGGTGAGCACTGTGTACAGACAGTCAGATCATAAAGGGCTAATGTGTTTCCCTTTTTGTTGCAGAAGGACAAGAGGATGCTATTTTGTCGTATGAGCCAGTGACACGACAAGAAAGTAAGCCCCCTTCTGAGAGTCTTGCCTTTGTGCCAGTCTCCCGGTCATGGGGCTCAGTATAGAGGGTAGCTAGGGGGTAGGGGAGGAGGAAGCTTGGCACATCCAGCCCTTGGCTCCTCCCTAGCATCCCTGGGCATATGCCATGCTGCATATACCTCCTTTGATACTTTTGCACACTGCTAGGACGCCTTCCAAAGGGCAGGCGGAATTTGAGGGAAGCAAGGGAAGGTCTGTTTCGGCGGAGGCAGCATGGTTGTAAGGGGGGGCTGTATCCTCCCCTGGGAATCTTCTTTGCAAGAACCTGTGTGGAAAATTTTCCTGACTCTGTTGGAAAGGGAGATGCATCTGATTTCTGAACCTAAGATTGCCAAATTTAAAGGCTCTTTGAAGTTTTTGTAGTTAAAAACCAGAGAATAGGCATAGTTGCTTCACCTTGTCTGAGTGGTGGTCACAGAGCCTCTGCACTCAGAGGTGGGGCAGGCTGTCCTGTGGGGCCTCTGCTCACTCACTGTTTTGTGCTCTCCCTCCCTAGTTCACTATGCCAGGCCCGTGATCATCTTGGGCCCAATGAAGGACCGAGTCAATGATGACCTGATCTCTGAATTCCCTCATAAATTTGGATCCTGTGTGCCACGTAAGAGCCCAGGCAGACCCAGAGGAGTGAGGTTTGGTACTCTGGGAAGTATGTACTTTAAGGAAAGGGTCTAGAACCAGGGCGTTTGGGAACCTCCTGGAAGAGTAAGTAGCAACAGATAGACCCACAGTAGATGGGATTGGTAGGGTTGACATCCAACTTGGCTGCTTGCTTTATGCTACAGAGTAAAAGTTTGGGTGCTGATGGTCAGGATTGATTTTACAAATGAGGAGGCCCATCATTGTTTGGGTTGTTTCTTTGTGGTGTTGGGGATTAAACCTAGGTTATTGTACACAAAGTGGTTTGAGGAATGATTTGTTCAGTTTCTCTAACTCTCATGCCAAGTTTTACGCCCTCCACCAGGCCATGTCTTAGGAAGCTCTACCTTTTTGACCCATGTTAACCTCAGGCACCTTGTATTTACTATCTGGAGTTTGGAAGAGAAATAGGCCAGACAAAATTCTTTCCAAATGCTTTTTCTCATTCATCTGAAAAATTTTGTAGTGGCCTTATGTCCCTCCCATGAGAAAGGATGAAGTTGGCTTTTATAGCCCAGATCATTGTCTTTGAGGCACATTATCATTTCCTTCCTTCTTTTTCCCTTCCTCCCTCCTTCCCTCCCTCTCCCCCTCCCCATCTCTCCTCCCTCCCTCCCTCCCTCCCTCCCTCCCTCTCTTCCTTTCTTCAGATACCACTCGGCCTCGCCGTGACAATGAAGTAGATGGACAGGATTACCACTTTGTGGTTTCCCGGGAACAGATGGAGAAGGATATTCAGGACAACAAGTTCATTGAGGCAGGCCAGTTCAACGATAATCTCTATGGGACCAGCATCCAGTCAGTTCGGGCAGTTGCAGAGAGGGTAAGCAGAGAGGAGATGGTCTGGCTACCCTTGAGCCATGAGAAGACAAATGCTCAGGCCTGGCATCCACTCACATTCACATCCTTCCCACACTGCCTATAAAAGCTATGGTGTCTCTCCACGGGCCAAGCCCCCAGTCATGGCATATGTCTCTGTTGTGCAACTCTCATTGGAGCACCAGCCAGCAGGGAGAAAGGCCCTAGGAGCAGCCATCTTTTCTGGTTTATGGAAGCATGTTCTTCAGACTTCTTGTCACGGTGACAAAACAACTTGGAGGAAACAGTGATTTTGGCTATGGCTTCAGAGGCTAGTCACTCGTGCTAGTGCGGGCATAGTAACGCCTGCCAAGCTGCTTATAGCCTGCTTATCTCATGTCAGGCAGGAAGCACAGGGAACCTGCTGTATGGGGAGCTTTCTTATTTCCCCCTTTTTGTTCCATCTGGGGTTTCCAAGGCCATGGGATGACAGTTCTTTCCCCTGAATTAATCCTTTCTGGGAAGGCCCTCACAGGCACAGCAGAGAGCTTCACTAATCTCAAGGTACTTCTTAATCTGATCTATTTAACAGGGAAGACGAACCACCACAGAAACAAAAAGTAGGCTTTGAGGACTTCTCTGGGTGCCCCTCAGTTGATACTTGGAATGCCCCTTCATTTCTTGGTGGGCACCTGTAGCCAGGGACTGGATGAACTGATATGGGTCTGCTTTTTCAGGGCAAGCACTGCATCTTAGATGTTTCTGGCAACGCTATAAAGAGACTGCAGCAAGCACAACTTTACCCCATTGCCATTTTCATCAAGCCCAAGTCCATTGAAGCACTTATGTAAGTGTCCATGGGACTCAGGTGACCTTGGAGAGGAAAGGAAATAGATGTGTTGGGCAGGGGCAGGACCCAGAGAAAGCCTGAAACCAACTCTGAGTGCCTGCTGTTCCTCCTGTTTGGGGGCCTGGGCATGCGCTTCCACAAGTTGGGCTTTTAGACTTGAAGGCTTTGAGGAGGGAGTTCGCCATGTGCTACTCTAAGGTGGTTGTTTAGCAGATTTTTAGGAATTCTAGAACATTTTGTTGTGTTAATTAAAACATAAGCTCTCCTTTAGAAACGTATTGCTTCTCTGTCTTTGGCAGGGAAATGAACCGACGGCAGACATATGAACAAGCAAATAAGATCTATGACAAAGCCATGAAACTGGAGCAAGAGTTTGGAGAGTACTTTACAGGTAAGATCCAGGAGTCCGTGTGCTCCTGAGTCTGTGGGGTCAGCCAGGCCAGCTCAGGGAGACTTCGGCAGAGCGAAACTGCCTGGGGAGCTTTCCAGTTACTGAGCACAGACCTTTCTCCAGGCACTCAGGTCTTTCTCCAGTCACTGAGCACAGACCTTTCTCCAGGCACTCAGGTCTCCTGTCAGCCACGAGTTAGCCAGGTCCTAGCACAAGCCACTCCCAGACACTGCTCTTGTAGGTTGCTTTGTTTATTGTTTTCTTGCTCTGTGAGATTGCACGTTCCTTCCTCTCTTTCCCTCCCTGCTTTTCTTCCTGAATTTTTTTGCCTTGCTTGCTTTGGTTCTGAGTAAATATTTGTTGATGTTTTCTTAGTGTAGTGTTTAAGTTGTCTGTCAGTCTGCATGTGTGTACATGTCACCTACTTTAGAAGGCCAGTTCTTAAAGGATTGGGAAGGTTCCCTCTAAAGTACAGTACTGGATATATGTGTGCAGGCTGGCAATGAATAAATTCAAGCTCAAATCATTGGGTTAGCCAAGTTAGGAAATTATTTACATACTGTGGGTCTTTGGAGTCCTTTTAAGCATCCATATCTCTGTCTTTGTTTGTCAAACTGACCCCTGACACAGGCAGCTCTCATAGGAGTTCTGCCTTTTGCCAGAAATTGTGGTTTTCTGTTCTTCCTCTGCATGACTGGGGTTTTCCAAAGCTTTGGGTGAAGCTGCTTTAGAATTATAGGCTGCCAGCCCATGGCAGACAAAAAGCAATGGGAGCTTCAGTGCCGGTCATGCATTGGGTACTCAGTAAATATCTTTACAATACATGCATTTCCTGTTCACTGCTAGTCTCACTGTCTCTGCCCCAGTTCAGCCAGATGTCCAGCCCTGGGCTCTGGGCACCTAGCCAACTACACTTCTGCACGGAACTCTAGACAGTTAACTCAAGAAGGCAGACCCATGTTTCTGTGAGCGTCCATGATCCCCCAGGGACATTACAGGAGGGTTGGTCATAAGAGGGGCAGGGTGGCTGGGGCATAGAGGGGAGGCTTATGGACCACAGCGGTAATTTTCTCTCTCTCTCTCTCTCTCCACTTTAGCCATTGTACAGGGTGACTCACTGGAAGAGATTTATAACAAAATCAAACAAATCATTGAGGACCAGTCTGGGCACTACATTTGGGTCCCATCCCCTGAAAAACTCTGAAGAACCCCCTCCAACCATTCTTGTGAACAGAAGAAATCAAGTCCCTCTTCCCTCCTTCCTCTTCATTCCTGTCCCCATGGGGAGAACAAACGACTACTGTTCTTGTCCCCCTTTTTAGATATGTCAAAAATTGAGTTTTCTAGTCCTGTTCTTTTTTAAAAAATTTTTTGTTTTGTTTTAGTTAATTTTTTGGGATGATGCCATCTCACTCATCATGTGACTGTGCCCATTCCTGCATGGACCTTTCCCAAGCGCTAGCACAGGTGCAAATCCATCAGAGTTGTTTTCGTAAACACCCAGCAGAAGAGAAGAGAAGAGGACTGATGGAAAGACAGACTCTGGACAACTGCACAGCTTGTGAAGTGAGCGAAAGAGCCCACATGATGAGGTGCTCCTGGGCATTTCTACCCTGTACTGCTAGCTTGCAGCTCTGAACGGTGCAACGTAATGGCGACAGAAAGTATCTTATTTATATATAGATATATATATGTAATTTATATAAAATATATAGAAATTATTATATATATATATTATACACTCTTCTATAATATATATATATATATTCACATACATTGGGACTAGAAAATCTATGGAGACGTCCATCAATGGTACTATGTTATTAGAGAAATGCTTTAATTTTCATATTCCAATCAGATGACATCTTATGTTCCACCTGGTTGGGAAGGGGTTGACAACGGTAGTAAGTGCTACACCAAAGCACTCACTCGAATTTGGTCATTCTCTTCAGAGCTAAGGTTTGCTCCAGGTGGGGCCAACCTGCAGCATGAGAGAAGGGGCTTTGGCTGGGAGCTTGAAATTGGAGACTTGACTGAAAGCAGTTGCTGCCCATGCAGGGCAGCCGTTCCTGTGCAGAAAGAGAGAATGAATGGCTAATGATGCTCCGGATGAAATTGCCTATTGTTTTATGCCGCCTGATGTGTCTGCATGAGAGGTTTCCTTTTTGTTCATTTCTAAGCTGCTGTTAAACCAAAACCATGTCGTGCTACTGTGTCGGCCTTCTCATTCCTCCAAATTGTCCTTTTCCTATTTCAGTGAATGCGTAGAATCCTATTTGCCAGTGCTCTCAAGGCTTGTGAGGTTCTGAAGGAACCGGGCCTGGGATACAGCAGGTAACTTAGGCCTGGCCATCCAGTCAGCAGAGGGAAAGCAGGGGCTGGTGAGGGCAGAGAGGAGAAAATGAGGCTCAGAGTTCCCATGCTGGACTTGGCTGGGGGTTCCTTCATGGGGCCACTGGCAGGGATAGGGGGTGCCTGCCTTCCGGCTCTGTGCTGGGACAGTGAAAGAGCACCAGGCTTGGCCAGCCATGTAGTGAGTTGGATTTGGGTTCTTTTCTTTTGCAGCTGCTCCATTTGCCCTCCCCCAGCCCCCTCACCAACAGCTGGTAGCTTACTGTTTCTTCAAGACGAAAGTAGACTTTAATGCTGTAAATTTGAGCTGTAGAGCTAAGACTCGCTTACTGGTGAGCTGTGAAATCTTGTTGCTTTTTTCCCAGAGTCTGATGGCAGTGACTGGTCTAGGTAGTTTTCCTCCCGCCGCCAGTGCAGGCAGCAGGTGTGGTCCAGGCCCTACCCCAACCCACTGTGCTCCTTTGAAGCCAACGTGCCTCCCTCACCTCCACACTGGAGGGATGACGCAGGGGAGAACATAGAATTGCTTGGCCCTCAACTGGGTTAGGACCATTGCAGGTGACTCAGTGTTGTTGACACTTTAAAGCACTACCAGCCACATTCAGGAACTCTCTCTGGTCACAGGTATCCTACCAGCATAATGAGGCTAACTGTGACATATGTGGGGCCCAGATTTAGGAGAAAGAAAAGGCAGCAGCTTTCTCTTGGGCAGTACACTGGATTGAAGGCAAAGAGGGATAAAGCGACAGATGATTGTGACTCTCATGAGGGGGGTGAGCAGGGAGTGTTGATTCTCTGATGGGAACTGACGTGTCTGTACAATGCTCAGCCCTCCCTCCAGGGAAGAAAAGCAAAGATTCAAAGTAAGCATGATAATAGTTGGTTTACCAGTGTTCCTTCCAAGGAGACATATATTTTTTAATAAATGATAGTTGCAATGAACCATGGCTCAGAGACCTTTTTGAAGTAGTTGAGGAGGGTGACTGGGGCCCAGCAACAGGAAGAACAACTCAGACCAATGCTTCTTAGAGATGGGGGAGGTCTCACCAGGCAGTCCTTGAGAAGAATGTCGCCCAGGGTGGTGCCGCATCCTTTGCTACAATGAAGCTAAAAGTGTATACTTGGGCTTCACCCTGACCTAGAAGCTGCCCTTCACATCCGCAGCTACACAGGGCCCATGGCTTTGGTGGCAAATACTGATGCTTTTCTAAAAGTCACGTGGAATTGGAAGGTGCTACCATAACAAAGACACATGCTAAAGGAGCAGGGCCAGCCTGGCAGCACGGAACTGAGAAGAGTGGTGGGAGAAAGCCGCACGCCAGCTACCATTTACCACAGTGGAGGTAGCATGGGCCCAGGGGGAGAAGGTGGCAGGCGTCCTTGTGGCCCTCGGACACTGGGAGAAGTGCTTGAAGCAGGTATTTCTGACCATGGCTGATGCCATGCAGGCAGCTCGTGGGAAGAAAGCTGAGGTGGTGCTGCCATAATTGAGGTACAAGAGTGAAACGTGAATGGTTGGGCCACCCCTAAGGTGTGTGGGAAGGATGATCACCTCCTCTCGTTTATGGGCTTTCATGGCATGCACAGCTCTTGCCTCCATACATTCTCTCAGTTGTTAGAGGGGAGCCCAACACAAGGGAGCCCCTAAGAGCTCTGTGGGGTTGAGGAAATTCACTTGGCAAGAGCAAAGGGAATAGAGTTGGCCTGTAGTCGCACTGTGCTGAGAGTCTGTATTCACAGGGGATGGCCCATCGAGTGGAAGGACAGCTGGAGAAAATTAAGCCCCAACACAAGAAAATAACTGAGTAACTTGGGAATGCCAAAGGGAAACAGGCCCTAGTGTGTGGGGCCTGATTGGCAGCAGTGCCTTGTACCTATGAAGTCAGGCCGGCCCTTCCCAAGTCTGCTGCTGACTGCAGCCAGGCCTGACTCGATTTCTTCTTCGTCTCTAAGAAGAACTCAAAATATCCAAAGGGTGATACCTATAACTAAATAAAATACTTGTTATAACACTAATTACCTACTTTATCCTAATTTGAACATTAGCTAATGAAAGTGAAATCTTTACCTGAAGCAAATGTAGGAGTTAAGAGGCCAGGGATGAAGCTAATAAGGACACAAAAGAAAGAGGTTGAGGACTTGGATAGCCAGACAAAAGATGGGGCTGAGAAGGAACCTTTGGGCTCAAATCGAACAGTCACTGCTAATGACCACCAGAATCTTTCCTGAAGGGACATTGCCTGCCTAGTTTTAAGCACTGTTTAAGCCAAGGCAGTAATGAGATGAACGGGAATTCCCAGCATTCACTTTTTCAGGCCAGCCAGCAAGTTATTGCTGAGCAGAGCACAGGCCCAGAGGCCTCATTCCCCACATGGCTGGGCTGTGGCCACTTCTCAAGTTTTGTCTATTGGCCCGGTTTCCAGCTGGGCTTCCATGTCCTCAATTCCACTAATTTTTTTTACCCATTCAGTAATTTTCTAGGCACCTCTAGGACATTGTTTTGTCATTGCAAATCATTTCTGAAGCTCAAATCCCAATTTCCCCCCCCAAACCTCCATCACTTCCAAAAGAAATCAGAACTAGCTCCTGCACTTCTTGACCTCCCACCAGAAGTGTTGAGACCTGGGCTTTGTCACAAACTAGATCCTCAACAGTAACACCCCAAGTACTGTGTGTCTGCAGAGCCACTGGGCACGATGACTCCCTCTAGTCCCATGTACATCAGACTGCATGAGCTACTTCCTAAGGCTAGCCCTCCCTGACTGGGTGGCCCATCAGCACTGGGCCAGGGAGGAACAGAGGCAGAGGCGCGCTGTTTGCCACTCTGTCCGCCTCCAGGAGCCCATTGCTCTCTGGTGTGGCCTGTCTGTCAGACCTTGGCTTTTTTCTTCCATGGCAGCCTCCTCCGGCCACTTGCTTTCCCTGAAGGTGCCCCCCCATACCCTGAGTCTTGGCTCTCTGCCTAGAAATGCCCACTCCCCCATCATAGTTCCCTAGAAGACCCATTACTATGTCAAGACTTGATATAAGAATCTCATTCATTTCCTCTCACGGGGCCACACCCTCTTCCCACCAGGAAATAGAATTGACCTTTTATGCCTTGTCATCTTTGTCACCATTCACACATGTGCGCTTTGTCATCCATTGCCAAGAGCAGCTGTGAAGGAGCTGCCTTATTACCACTTTCCTAGGTAAGGAAACCAAGGCACGGTGTGATCATGTGGTTAATAAGTCACAGAACCACGAGCCAAACACAGCCTATGGCTACAGCAGCTGTGCTCCCAGGCACCCCAGCAGCCTGTTCCTTTGCTCAGCACATGGGACCTCACCTTGCCCATTTATGTGTCTTTCTTTCTGAGAGCAGTCTCACTGCTCCTCCACACACCCCCAAGTGCTGCCCCAGAGGGTTAAGCGGATGAATAAGCAGCGGTCTGTCTCAACTCTGGGGACGGGTATCTGACTAGGCTCCTGCCTGTGGGCGATGCTTTGCTTTCTGACCTTGCATCTTCCATTGGGATCTTGTTCCATTTGCTTAATTTCTATTCACCTTCGAGCACTCTGCCTTGCTCAGCTCATTCCTCTTTCCACTCTGCTGTCCTACCAGAGTTAACTGGCCACCCACCTTGCACCACAGACAAGCGACAACACTAGGGCTCAACTAAGGCTATCCTTGAACAGCACCTGAAAGCTCTCAAGATGCCAGCCTTTACTTTCCCCAGCAGGAAATTCCAAGACCCTAGACACTTGACAGGCCCCGTCCTTACTCTCCACAGGGGACTTCATTTAGCTCTGAGCAGAATCCTTCCCTTCCAGTGGCTCACCCAGCTGGCAGATCTGTCCCTATCGCTATGGATGCACCACATTCTCCTATCCCCAGGCTCAAAGCTGATCTGACTCCTTGGGTCACCATACAGACTTTCCAGCCAAAACTTGTTGAATATTTATGACTCTTCAATATACTTCTTTGTTGCCATCCCTGTCCAGCCGGTACATCAGGAGCTGCTGCATGCAGAGCACTTACTGATAGACGGGCCTTCCTCTTGGTGATAGAAAGACAAGGGCACAAGAATAGTCCCAGTCTGAAGGAGCCTGTGATCTAGTAGGGAACAAGGAAATAGCAGACAGAATTTTACATTAGGGTGAAGGCGATGAAGGAAATACACAGGATGGGGAGTTTGCTTAGGAAAGGGTGCACAGGGACACCTCTGGAGGTGAAATTCAGATCAAGACCTTTAATACCTGCAGAAAAAGCCACTGGGGAAGGAGCTGGGGAGTGGGGGAGGAGACAGGTTTTGCTGAGCACCCATCACTACACTGGCCACACTCTGCGCTTACAGGACTAACTGCCTGATAGTTCTTGAAAGACCAGTGTAGATCCATGCTTTTTTACCTAAGAGCAAGGCCCCTGTCTGGAGTCTTTGTAGTCCACATCTCTTCTGTGAAGAAACTGCTGAAATGTCACCACCCATGCTAATGTTAGTGACCTCTCAAGAAGAATGCCCCCCTCTTACACCCTCCTAGTAGTTTCTACTGACTTACTCCTTTTTGTACGTTGGCTGTATTCATATGTACTTCTCCAACTAGACAATGCTTCTAGAAGACCTGGAGCGCATCTGTTGTGTCCCACCATACCCTGTGGCAGCTAATACATGCCCTACATTACTGGTGCTGGCTAAGTGACTGTCAAATTTTCCCTTTCTGGGCCTCAGTTTTCCTTGAAACTCTAAGGTATTTGGGCAGGTGATCTCAAGGCTCTCCCAGCTCTAACACTTACTGAAATGATTCAGTAGAATTCTAATGTGACTTTGCCAGATCCTTGACAAAAACTTCATGTTTCTGTGAACTTGCACTTAAGACCAACGAAACGGGTAACATAAAAGGTGTAAGAACTGCTGCTGAAGAGGAGCATTTGTTACCACACAGCCAAACATTACTCATTGGCAGGCTAGGGGCTTTCTTTTAAGGAGCAAGGGAACAGATGATCCTGGGGCTCAGACCAGGGGAAATTGTTTCTATTGGCTGCTCACAGGGGTCAAATTCCAGAGCAGAATGAAAAATTAGAAAGCTCTGGATTAGAATAGATCATTCTAATTTCATAAAGAAGTTGTGGCTGAGGAAATTCTGGAATGAAGGTACCAAACAAACAAACAAACAAAAACAAACAAAACCCATCCAGATGCCTGCCTTTGGAGAGATGAGGTGGGCCTTGCCTGAATGGGGCTACTGAAGCAGCAAGAAGGTGACAGGGTAGCAATCCTGGGTGATACTAACCAGGTGTGAGTCCTGCTCCCAGTGCCCTGCAGCTCGCAGGGGGTTCAGTTTGTCTTCCCAGTGGCCTTACTTAAAGAGCATGGGTGAGGGGTTAGGTACAGAGTGTGAGTGACCCCAAAGTAGCACACCATCAAAAAGTCGCCTGAGACTAGATGACTTTCCCATAGGAGCATAGATGGAATCAACTCTACACTGTATTGGTGTCGCCTCCGGAGACCACGAGACTCACATACAGCTTTGAGAGAAGCGTAAGAGGAGTGGCTAGAATCTTAGGTGCGGTTCTCCTAGCCCTCCCCGCTCCTTTTTTTAGGAGGGAATGTCAATAAATCCAATCTCACAATGAGCCAGCTTCTCTGACAAAAGTGGTAATGGCCGTTATGCTCTGAGGACATCGGTCTATAACTCTCTACCCGTTCTATGTCTTTGAGTCTCTCTGTCCTACCTCTCACAGGTTCCCTGAGTCTTAGAGGGGATGATAAGAGATGACTGTTTTCTTCCATTTGGTTGAGCATTGGGCCCTGGTGATACAACAGTCGCTTACTCTTGACTAGCTTGACCAATTATGTCTCCATAGTAGCTACTATTCACAACAAAAATAAGCTCTCCTGGCCAAGGCTGCTAGCTGCAATAATCAATGTGCATAAATATATTTAGAAGGAAATGGGCAGGAACACTATATTTAACAATTACAGTTACTTTCCCACTACGGTCTATGACCTCGTTGGCCACAGGTTTTGGTCTGACTTACAGTACCAGATATGAATTCCCTCCTATGAAGAAGGCCTTAAATTCAATTGTAAAGTTACTATTAACATTCAGTGCCACTACTGTACATTTTGCTGGCAGTGTCGACAATGTAGCATATAGGGTTAGCAGTCTAGGAGTACTGTGACAGCTCTCTCCCAGAAGCCCACATAATGCACATTCCAGCACTATGGAAGCCAGTCAGCCAACCGGGAGGGAACTCTAACTCAGTCCCAGCTTGATCTCTTCATGGCCTGCAACCAAAGTATGAAATGTCTTTGCCAATGGGAGAGGAGGCCTTACCATCAAATTGTAGCAGATGACCAACATCAATAGCCTTTGTCATTTGGAGGTATTCTGGGGCTTCCCTGGCCAGCAAGTCAGGGAGGTAGCCCACTCCTGGCACTGAGATTTTTTTCAATTAATAACTGTATGGCCTCTGAGAACATCTTCCAACGCCTCAGCACAGAGTACAATTGTTCATCTTTAACCGCTGTTTTAACATTTACAGGTTCAGACTATTGTAGCATTTTCTCACTTGCCTGCTGTGTGACCTATGCCTTTCCCAAACGAAGCGTCCCAAGAACCCCGCCTGTGCCTTGCCTTTCCACTCTTGTTGGCTGCTTTCCCATGCTGGCTCATCTAGGTGCACTGTCTTTCGCGTGATTTTCTACATCTTCCAAACAGTCAGAGGTCAGCACTAGACCATCTCTATGGTACAGTCTTGTTATAGAGACTAGGCAGACTCTCGGCAGGCCCACTACTCTGTTCATGCCACCAAGCAAACTTGAGTTGTTCCAGGAGTCAGCACCTAGATGGATAGGTACTCAAGAACATTAGCAAAGTTCAACAAAGCATGGCGTGATCTTATCGCTTACATCAGTTGTTTTCATCAAAAGAGCAAAGTTGGGTACAGTGGCATGGATGGTGGTCCTGTTTATATAACCTACTATCTTTATAATTTACAATCTATAATCTGCATCTCTATAACCAACAATCGTTCTCCTCAAGCCGTGGTGGCGCTTCATCCTGTGGTGCTGCCATAGGCACCCATGCATCTCCCCAGCCCAGATGGCCTTGGTGAGGCTGACTCAACCTGCTTGGCCTAGTCCAAGGTCGAGAGAGTGAGGCTGGGCTCTCTCTCCTGGCTTGCTCACTGCTTTGGCTGCTCTTCCCCCCCCCCCCCCCCCCCCCCCCCCCC
>PVIU01012073.1:0-32595 GCA_004026605.1 Ondatra zibethicus | reverse complement strand
CCTTCTATGAACTATAGTCTTCTACAAGTTCACTAGTACAGCATTTGGCTGTCATTCCCCTGCCCCCCTTGGGAAGGCTAGCTTGACACCTTTCTCTGCTCTGCCCTTCTCTGCCATCTCTGGATTGCTTTATCATTTTACAGGCCCAATTTATATGTCAATCTAAGTCACTCAGATCAGCCAAAGCCTCTCCTACCTCACAAAACACCTCACCAAGGGGCTCAGCAAGGCCACTAAAGTTCCTTACTAGTTCCCAAGTCCATAATAAATTAAAGTCTTCGTCTATTGTGCTTTTTTTTTTCATTTTTGTTTTCGAGACAGGGTCTCCCTGTGTAACAGCCCTGGCTATCCTGAAACTATCTGTAAACCAGGCTGACCTCGAACTCACAGTGACCCACCTGCCTCTGCCTCCCAAGTGTTGGGAATAAAGGTGTGTGCCACCAACTGCAGTTTTGAATATTTAACTCTCTGGTGAACAGAGTCTTATCCGGCTCAGTGAACTGGGCATCAGACATTACCATTCCCTCAGTAACTCCTGACTCCTCTGTTGTCTTCTTCCATTCACTGACATTCAGGCAGACCTCAGCCTGTGATAACCAAGTGTCCTGAATGGCCCACATGAGCCTGTCCATCAGTGACTGATTTCCCTCATATTGCCTCAGGTCGTGCAGCTCTGGATGACAGTTATATCCTGCAGAGGCGAGGACTCAGACTGATCCTATCCCACGTCTGACCGCCCTCATAAGCCAGGCTGTGAGAGGCTCTTTCATCCCTTTAGAATACCTTCCCCTAACTCAAGCAGCCCCAGAGCTGAGCATTCCCAGATTATAACAGTGTACTGGACCATTTTTAAGGCTCCAGCCTGCATGCCGAGTCATGGGTGTTCCCTTCCTCTGTAGTAAATGTTGGACAATGTCCACCTCACTTTCTTCCTTCATGCTGTACAATTCTTCCCACGGTTTCCAAGGTTTTAGAGCCCAAGAAAGGCTCTCTAGCATAGATATAACCTATACTCTCCTTTCCTTGCTTCCTGCCATCTTTGAGAAACACCAAGCCAGGGCCGAGTGCAGCTTCAACTCAGCTGATAGAGAGTGCGTGCCTACCAAGCATGCACAGAGCCCTGGGCTTGGTCCCCAGCACTGCATACTGGACTCTGTGGCACATGCCTATAAATCCAGTACCAGGGATGTGAAGACATGAGGGGCAGAAGTTCAAGGCCATCCTTAGCTACATAGAGCCAGTCTGGGCCACATGAGACCCTAACTCAAGCAAGCTAGCAAGCAAGCAAGCAAGCAATAAAAAACATAGCAAGGCAATACCTCCATCTCCTCCGTCCCTTTTCCCACTTTACAAATCAGAGGCAAATGTAGAGGATAGCATGTCGTCTTCTTGTGATTCCTCGCTATGCGGTCAAGGTTTTTTCTGTGCTGAGAGCTGCACCTCAGTTGTATATCTTATCATCCAACCCATGCCACTGACACCCCAGCTCCTTTCAGGGAGTGTGGTGCATTCTCTAGTTCATCAACGGTTTGGGGACATCCCATTCATCCAGTTGCCATGGCATACGGACTAGGTAGAGAAGATGGTGACCATAGAATTCCCACCAAGAATGCTCCCCTCTCAGCTTGCCCTTGGTTCCATGTGCTGTCATCTGCCACAGAAGGTGTGCGGTCACCAGCACAGCGAGGAAGCACACTATAGCACACTACATGGGGAGAGGGAGCCACGTCAGGATTGCCCCTGCCGACTCTCTACTCTTTCATGGATCGGCCTCAGTTGAAGGCCTCAGCCCCTGCTGAAGGGCTGTGCAGTCACCCCTCCCAAACTTAGTTCTGGTTCTATCATGTCTCTGTCTTAGGCACCAAGAGTTTGGGGAGCTTTTCCTAAGGAAATAGGAACAAACGCCTATTTACCCTGCATAAAGCACCAATCACAAATCAAAATCCAATTCTAAAGTTGGGAGGTGGTGGCGCACGCCTTTATCCCAGCACTTGGGAGGCAGAGGCAGGTGGATCTCTGTGAGTTCTAGGTCAGCCTGGTCTACAAGAGCTAGTTCCAGGACAGGCTCCAAAGCCACAGAGAAACCCTGTCTCGAAGAAAGAAAAAAAAAAAAAGGAAAGACATTAAATAAACCTGTAACCTGTATCCAGTAAGAAAAAAAAAGGGACAAGTCCAATTTTACCAATTTGGGGAGCTAATGAGTTTCTTTGACTTCATTATAGAAGCCTTGGTGAACAGCTGAACCATGAAAAAGCCTCATCCCAGCATGGTGAGGCCTTCTCCATAATTGTCTGAGTGGAGTCTAGCCTCCTTCAGTTAACCTTTCATCTATATACTCTTACTTCCTGAGACCACCAGGCCATGTGCCACCGGGGCAAGGCTGCGTCCAGCTGGCAGGGAGCTGCAGGGGTGTGTGGCTGAGATCTCAGGTGGAGTCTAATGACCCTCCTCACCTCTTCCGTGAGGAAACCTCAACAGGCCTGAGGGCAAGCGTCTTGAGAGAGAGAGAGAGAGAGAGAGAGAGAGACTGTGTCTGTGTGTCTGTGTCTGTCTGCACATGTGTGATGGAACCTTGGGCCTCTCCACTGGGCCAGCATAGGAGGCCACCCACCCCTTTGACAGTGAGGATGCTAGTGACCTTCTCAGACTCTACCCCAGCTCTGAGGTACACACTGCTGCTCTGAGGAAGGTAATGGCTGTTACACTCAGAGGACACTGTGCCCTTGCATAGGTTATAGTCTTGGGACTGATCAGAAAATAATCACATAAATATGTATTTACTAACTGCTAAGTTCTATTGTTGAAGGTTCAGCGAGTAACTGCAATGGTTTCCAAATTAGCCTTCCTGCCTCTTCACCCTCCCTTCCCCAATTTACCCACTGTTGCCTAGGTTACCATTCTTAGGGGCCCTTTCTGCCTCTGCCAGTTCCCAGCTTAAACTCCTTCAGTGGTTAAGTTGCTCCTGACTCAGGAAAGTGCAGCTTTTTTTCTGACTCTTTCTTTTGGACGCTGCCCAGAACCTAAGTATGCTTTCTCCTTACACTGTGGGCTTCCTCACTCTTGCTGAAAAGTTGCCATATTAGTTATTTCTCCATTGATAAATGCCATGAGCAAAACAACCCAAGAAAGAAAGAGTTTAGTTTGGCCTTTAGCTTCAAAGGAGGGCGCCCACAGTGGTGGTGGTGGGGCAGCGGGTGGCCAGGATGGGAAGCGGCGAGAGGACAGCTCCAGCTGCAAACATGGAACAGAGAAAGCAAACTGGAAGCAGGGTGGGCCAGGGGCTCTTAAAATCTGCCCCCAGTGACAGACTTCCTCCAGCAAGGCTCTACCTCCTAAGGGTTTTACAACTTGCCCCAAACGGTTATCAGCTGGGGACCAAGTGTTCAAATACATGTGCCTGTGGTGGGTGGGGTAGCGTGAATGGTCTCATGCAAAACCCTGCGCTCCACTCTTAGGCTCCCATAGCCATATCATAATGTAAAATGCATTTAGTCCAACTTCGAAAGTTCCCATAGTCTATCACAGTCTAAACACAGTTTAAAAATCCAAAGTCTTTTCTGAGATGCAAAGCAAACTTTTCATAACCCTCTCCCATAAACTACAAGAGCAAATTATATCCTGATAGCACACAATGACACGAAATATACATTGCCATTCAAAAAGGAAGGAACGGGGCACAGCGAGGAAACAGTGGACAAAACCAATGATGAAACCCATCCTGTAGTTCCATATCTGGTATCTGGGACTTCAGCTTTCAAGGGCTTAGATGGCGCCACCCTTCCAGCTTTGCGTCCTACAACATACATTTCTTTCTTGGGCTGGCTTGCTGCCCTGTATGCAGCTTTTACTGCAGAACAGTTCTGGCATCTCCAACATCTTGGGGTCATCTTTGCAGCGCCACATAGCATCCTGTCAGGGCCCTCTTATTGCCACACCCTGCCCACCTTCGGTGGCTCTCTGAAGCCATAGTGAAAGAATACATGACCTTCCACTTCTCATGCCTCCAGAGCCAGATCCTGTGGATAACACAGCCATGTCTGAGTGAACCTTGGGATGGACCCTGGTCCCTTAAGTCATATTTGCAGTACATTCTGTATGCTGTGTTCTGGAAGCAGAAAACTCATTAGGCCTCTTCCTTTCACAAATTGGAAGCTTAGCTATGTGGGGCTCTTGACCTGAGGGCACCCTTCCCATTGTTCCAAAGCTTAGTGGCACTAATCTCCTTAGCAATTACAAGCTCTCTCAGCACATGCTGTAACATTAAGCTTCTTAGTGCCTTTCTGTCCAAACTGTACCTTTTTTATTGCTTTTTGCTCCGCTTGCTCTTGACATTGTACGCCCAAATAAGAAAAATCAATAATGACCATGTGTCTTAGTTAGGGTGTCTGTTACTGTGATAAAACACCTTGACCATAAGGAACCCAGGGAGGAAAGGGTATTATTTTGTATAGCTTCCACATCAAAGACCAACATTTATGGAAGTCCGGCCAGGAACTCAAGGTAGAATCCCAGTGACAGGAACTGAAGTAGAAGCATGGAGGAGCACTACTTACTGGTTTGTTCTTCATGGCTTGCTCGGCTTGATTTCATATAGCATCCAGGACCACCTTCTCAGGGCTGGGTCCTCCCACATCAATCACCAACCAAGAAAATGCACCACAGGCTTGCCTACAAGTCAATCTGGTGGGAGCATTTTCTCAACTGAGGATCTTTCTTCCAAAAGGTCCCTAGCTTGTGCCAAGTTGACATAAAACTTGACAGCACAATGGACCTTTGTCAACTTGACACACAGACACGTCACTATTCAACTAGAACCTTTCCTTTCTCGTTTATCCCCAAGATGGCACATTAATATTAATATGACAATACAAAACATAAATAAATTTAAAAGTTCCAGTCTGTAATTTTTTTTTATACTGTTGAATTTATTTCCTTGATCAATATCGATCCTGGCAAAAGTTAGTTAACCAACATTGAGACATTTGTAATGAAATACTAATTTTAAAAACCCATGATACCTTGATAGAAATTAGAGCTTACACAAACAAAAAGAAGTCTTCAATATGCCAGTCTGTAAATTTAAAATATATAAAGTTTCTTTCAAAGCTCAGAGTTTTTCTACAGTATCCCAAGTTTCTCTAAAATATCCAAAGTCTCTGTAAAATTTCATGGTCTCTTAACTGTGGGCTCCTGTAAAATGAAAAAATCAGCCTCATAATTTCTTAATCCAAGAAGGAAGAACCAGGGCACAGTGACAATCTGAACAAAGCAAAACCAAACTCGAACACTGATAAAGACCCCCTGGGACTCACTCAGCATCTTCTGGGCTCTGAAGGGCTTGTGCAGCCATCCACATATAGCACACACAGCTTGTCTTACAGGATCAGGCCAGCATCACTCCATGGTTTGTGTTGTCCTATTATACTGGCATCTCCAAAATGCTGGTGTCTCCTTTGGAACTGGGTTGCACCTTCACCATAGCTTCTCCAAGGTTCTCTTTAGGGAGTCTAAACCTGCTATATAGTGCCCAGCCTCAGTCTCTCTCCATAACTCCTTCCATACTGGGGTGTTCACTGATACTGGGGTTTCACTTTTGCCAGTGGTCATGTCTCAGCTGCTCCCCATGGCCCCTTTATACTTTTAAAACCAGTACTTGCTGTAACATCAGATTCAGTTGGCAACATGAGATTCAGCCTCAGCCCATTCTGGACCACAGCTTTCTGTGTGCTGACCTGAGGAAACACTTCTCAGAAGACTTCAATTGTTCCAGAAAAGCAAAGCTTCCACTTTAGTGGCTCTGGTCTTTTGTTAATGACAACTGACTTTTCAGCTCCACATGACTAGAACCAGAAATTCTTCATTGAAAATATAGAATGGCCTTAACAGTCTTAATAAACCAGGCCTCCATCACCTGCATTTCTTCCACCATTCTCATCTTCCAAGCTCCCACAGAACAGCCCACTGAGCTCTGAACACTCAATGGCTTTTACAGTCCAAAGGTCAACTGCCACTAAACTCCTTACCAAAAAACATGGTCATGTCTGTCACAGCAATACCCCATGACTTGGCACCAATTTTTGTCTTAGTTATGTTTTCTACTGCTATGATAAAATATTATGACCACAGGCAACTTGAGAAAGAAAGGGTTTCTTTTGATTGCACTCCCACATCACAGTCCATTACTGAAGAAGGTCAAGACAGAAACTCAAACGGGCAGGAGCCTGGAGACAGGAACTGAAGCAGAAATCATTGAGGAACTCTGCTTACTGACTTGTTTCTCATGGCTTGCTTGGCCTGATTATAGCACCCAGGACCACCAGCCCAGGGGTGACACCATCCACAGTGACATGGGCCCTTCCACATCAAACATTAACCAAGAAAATGCACCACAGGCTTGCCCAGAAACCAGTCTAGTGGGGGCATTTTCTCAACTGAGGTTCCCTCTTCCAAAATGACTGCAGTTTGTGTCAAGTTGACATAAAACTAAGCAGCATGTCATGCCACAAATATTTAAGACATTATGCAGCCTTGATACCTCCTTTGCAAAAAATATTAGTCCAGTACTTTCAATGTGACTTCGGTAAAGTTCCCAGAACATGGGCAGAAATGGTCCCTAGCCCTGTTGCTCTTGATTCCCTCTGAAACCTGTTGAGCCAGGCCTCTAAGTCCAACTGATTCTCAGCATTACTGTTTTCCAGGTCTGCACTAGGAAAGCCCACTAAGCTTTACTTACAGCATTCAACCAACTTTTTAGTCCAAAGGTCCAAAGTCTTCTACATTCCTCAAAACAAAACAACAACAGCAGCAATAAAACAAAACAAAACAGAACAAAACACCAAAAAGTAACAACACAGTCCAGTTGTCCCCAGCAAGAACCTACTTTCTGGTGCCTCAATCTGCAGAGACGGATTTCTCTCAGGGAACAGAACGGATGGCTGTCTCACATTGGAGAGGCCAAGAACCTGGTAGTTGGCTACTAGGCTGGATGGCTCAGTAGTCTCAGTCTGGCACTGGCGTGCTGGAGGATTCCTGGAGAGCTGCTGACTGGCAGCCTGCGTCGGAAGCCCTGAGAAGCCCTGTCTGGAACCAGAGAAGGGATGCTGCAGCCGTGGAACTGATAAACATGACAGTGAGAGGGAGGGAAACAGGCCCAAGCCATTTTCTTCTTTCATGTCCTCTTTTTCTGGGCTGCCTCCAGAAGGCGCCGCCCACATTTAAAGTATGTTTCCTGCTTCGAATAATCTGATGAAGGAAACCCCTCAGAGGAGTCCCAGCAGCTTGTGTTTTAGTTGGTCCCAGAAGCAGTCAAGTTGACTACCAAGATTAGTCACCACAGCCCCACCTCTGTGCCATGTGGTTGCTACTGCCAGGTGGTGGTGGATCTCCACACTCTTAACTCAGATGCTGCGGCTTTCTCCTTCCCTCTTCCGCTCTCCTTTGGGCAGCTGCTCAGATTCCCAGCTTGCCTGCTCTGCTGTTTTTCTTTTAAACGCCAATAAGCTTGTTGAGCTCCATAAAACAATCCTTCAAAGTCCTTAGAAAGATAGTGGGAATCCTTCGCCCTGCCTTTAAAACCTTTCCCCTCCCAGTATTGTCCTCTGAGCCCCAGCATGGCCAATGCACAGAGCCACTGGCAGCGCCTTCTGCAGGAGCCTGCCTCTGCGCTTCACTCGGCCACAGCCTTCCCTTCATGCTTATGTCCAAATCTTACACAGTTCTTCTTTCTTTTCTTTTGGTTTTCTTTTTTCTTTCTTTTTGTCTTGTTCTGTTGCCCAGGACGGCTACAGACGTGATCCTCTGCCTAGCCTCCAGAGTACTAGGATTCTGGGCAAACCTCACCATGCTGAGCTCAGATCTTGTCTTTAAAGCCTGCTTCAACACCCTTCACAAAGCACATCCTGCTCTTCTGCTTTAGAATCCTTGTTCTTCCCTGACTAGATAGTTCCACATAACTCTTCTACATCTAATCTCTTAAAATGCAAGCCCAGCCATTTCTGCTATCAGAACACAAAACTCCCCGAGGGAAAGGTCTTGGTCCAAACCACAATCATTTATTGACTGGAAGGACAGATGAATGAATGTATAAAAGAATGCATGAATGAATAATCATTCGTGGTTTCTTGATTAATAATAGGTATGTGACTACTACATGGTGATGGTCATTGATGATGTATTCCCATTTCCAGGGAGCTGCGGAAGATGGAGATGGCTGTATTTAGAGATGGAATTTTAGAAGAAAATAGTCTGAAATGCTGGATTACTGGACTCTTAGCTAAGAACAGAGGAACAAAGCCCTCTGTGATAACCGGGAAAATATATTTCCTAGAGCTTTGATTACGTGATAAAGAAAACTTTAAATTGGAAGCAGAGGGGAAAAGAGAAAAGTACTTTGATATGAAAATCAATTGCACGTAGATAAACTTAGATATGACAGCAAGAGCAGCTCTCAGGAAGCCAAAGGAGGATGTATCTAGAAAGCAGCACACATAGAACTTACAACTTGAGAACTTTCTGTTCCAGTGCACAGCACACACATTAAGTTGAACCATATGAAATCGCCAATATTCAACTATTTTTGACCTACAAAATGGCAGCTCCATATGGTTCTACCTAACAGTAAAGTTGAAGTGCTAGCTCAAGATAAAGCATAAAAAATTAGGTGCCACTAAGTTTTGGAGGGATTGCAATTTACAAGGGGAATCTGGCATTAGAAGAAATATTAAGCAGATACCTTCTAGAATGGGAGGTGACACTATGCTATATAAATAAAAATCCACAGAGGTGAAGGCAGAGTCCTCTACAGAGATGTGACATTTACAAGGAGAAAGGAAGTTAAAGAGTGAAATACATTACATTCCACTGCCCAGGAGAAAGTTATAAATGGATGTCGTGGTCTACTGATGGATGCAGGACACAAACATTTTAACATGGCTAAATACAGTGGAATTGAGAGACTTGGACCAGATTTGCTGTGTTGGACATGGTGACATGCATCATAATCCTAGCACTTGGGAGATGCAAACAGGAAACTCAAGGTCATCACAGCGACATCATGAGTTGGAGGATAACCTGTCTCAAAAATAAAAGTTACTTTAAGATTCATCTGCAGAACATTTAAAGATTCTTTACCTTTCTTCCTGATAGCATTACCCATCAGAGAGAACAACAAAATCTACAAGAGGGATTCTTTGTTATTCATAACTTAATTACATACCCATAATGAACTGACCCATAGTGATTGGTAAAGTGGAGGGTTGAAGATGGCCACATAGTACCATCTTAGAGTTTGTGAGAGTTCAAAGCTAGACAGTACTGAAGTGTTTTCTCTTAAAAGTTAAGTAGGCAGATTTGAAAGAATTCAGAGGACATAAGGGTAATGTGAAGGCAGCGGGGGTTTGGGTCCTGTGTAACCGGGGGCCTTGTGCATGCCAGGCAAGGGCTGCACCATGGAGTCTATCTCCTAGCCCTTTTTGCTTTTTATTTTGAGACAGGTTCTTGTTAAGTTGTCTACGCTGGCCTTGAACTTGTGATTCTCTTATCTCAGTCTCCAAAGTAATTAGGATAACAATTATCCCACTAAGGTCAGCTTAGGTCTGACTTTAAGTTACATCTGTGCCACTTACCAGCTGTTATGTTGTGTTGTGGTTTGAATGTGAAATGTCTTCTGTAGATTCATGTATTTGAATTCAGTCCCCACATGGTGATGCTGCTTGGAAAGGGTTTGGAACTTTGGAAGGTAGAACCTTCCTGGAGGAAGTGATTGCTTTCTAGTCTGGCCCCCTTTGTTCTCTGCTTCCTAAGACTGGGTTCAATGTGACTATCCAGCTTCTTGCTCCGGTCACCCTGCCTTTCCTGCCTGCGACCATATCTTCCTTGCCACAATGGACTGGATTCATCTGAGCCTGTGAGCTGAAATAAATCCTTTCTCCTATAAGTTGCTCTTGTCAGAGAGCTTTATCATAACAGAAAAGTAACTAAGTCACTTTAAGTTCCTTAAACTCTCCAAGCTCCATATTCCACAGAATGACAAGGTGGGGGAGAGGAGCAGAGAGAGGTATAGAATCACCTATCTGACAGTTATCTTGACTATTAAATGAGAGCACTTGTGTTAGATTTCTTTTTAAAGCTGTACATACAAGCAGATAATTTATTAATGTCAGTATAGATGGAAAAGCAAGCATAGAAATTTCATTCATTCTTTCAACAATATTTATAAAAGTGCCAGGTGCTGGATGAGTCATTGGAAAGGAAAACATACTGCAGTGTCTTCCTGGAGCTTAGGAGATGCTGAGGATGGGGCTGGGAGATGTGGTTCAGCTGGCAGAATGTTTCCTAGTATGCATGAAAGTCCCAGTACCCCATAAACTGGCTGTGGCAGTGCACAATTGTTTTCTCAGCACATGGAAGATGGAGGCAGGAAGATCTGGAATGAGAGCCCTGCAGATGAGTGGGATGGAGTGAGGGGGCAGTTGGTGGGGGGCTACAGCTTAGGAGAATGGCTGAGTGGTTGGGAGATTGGCGTCATGCAGAGAAAAGGAGCAAATCACAATGGTGGAAGAGCTAACAAATATGGAAAGGAGGGAAGGTGTTGTGGGACAATGGTCTTGTACACTGTAAAGATTTGTCTTTGTACTGATTTAATAAAATGCTGATTGGCCAGTAGCCAGGCAGGAATTATGGGCAGGGCGACCATAACAGGAGAATTCTGGGAAGAGGAAAGGCTCAGTCTGCAGTCATCACCCAGATGCAGAGGAAGCAAGAGGACAATGCCTCACTGATGAAGGTACCAAGCCATGTGGCTAACACAGACAAGAATTATGGGCAAATTTAAGATGTAAGAATTAGTTAACAAGAAGCATGTGCTAATAGGCCAACCAATTTATAATTAATGTAAGCCTCTGTGTGTTTCTTTGGGACTGAATGGCTGCAGGACTGGGTGGGACAGAAACCTCTGACAACAGGAAGGCTAGAATCTGTGTACTGGATTGAAAATGGAGGCATCAGTATAATCTATTATATAAGTGTGTGTGTGTGTGTGTGTGTGTGTGTGTGTGTGTGTGTGTGCACGTGTGCATGTGTGTTGGGGATCATGTATAGGCATAAGTGTGTATACACACATACCCACAAATTTATTTCCTAGCTCTGCTCACTCCAAAGACCTAGCAACAGTGTCAACCAAACCTAGTTAACAATGACTGTAACTAGGAACTAGATCTTGGGACTTATCACCATTCTCTATCCAAAGGAACCAGATCTCTTTGGAGAAATCACTGATCTAAGATTGGAGCAGGAAATGTCTGAGATGAGCCTGGAACATCTCACTCTGCCACAGGTAAAGAAGTGCTTACAGAAAATGGGGACATACCAAAAGAGCACAGAACAAATAACAATGGTGAATTATTGTCCACTCAATAAGACTCTATTAAATGTATACTAAAATGTAGTTTAAAAGAATGGCTGAATAAATAAGTGGAGATGAGCTCAGTGACGAAGCATGTGCATGGACAAGTCCCTGGAGGGAATAAGGAGTGGAGGAGCGGCCAGACAGTGTGGCACGCGCCTTTAATCCCAGCACTCGGGAGACAGAGGTAGGCAGATCTCTGTGAGTTCAAGGCCAGCCTGGTCTGTAGACCAAGTTCCAGGGCAGCTAAGGCTGTTACACAGAGAAACCCTATCTCAAAAAACAAACAAAAAAAGAAATGGATCAGAAAAGGCCTTATTTTACCAAGGCCACCTAGCAAAGGGAACAATGAGACAGAAAAACCAACAATTAGCAAGACATCACATAAAAATGAATTCAGGTAAGAATTAACAATTGATGCTAAAACTTGTTTGTGAACATTAATGAGGAACAGGATATTTGCTTAGTCTCAAATTTTCTTCCACCAAGGACTTCATAATTATTTACTAATTACTAAGTACAAAGTGTTTATCAATTAACCTCACACTGGAGAAGCCTGGCAGAGACCATCTTAACTTTAGTGAGTAATAGGGCAAATTGACACTGAGTGCTTGCTGGTGGGCTGCACCAGGAACACACTGTTGCTGCGGCTCTGCCTGTCCAAAGGGAGTAAAAAGAATCTAATCAGCAGGAAACATCTGACCCACCAAAACTGAGGTTCAGGCTACAAAGCCATTAGTCTGTTCTCTGAAGAAAAGTTAAGGTCATTTCAAGAGATAAAAAACATGGCAACTCAGTACAGCTTGTGATCTTGAATTTGTGAAGGACGATGGGGACAGCCAGTGACATGTGGGGCAGACGCTGGAATTGAAGCATTGCTGGCCTTCTGATTCTGATATTTGTGCTATGGCTACACATGTAGGACATTTTTACGATATGCACTCTTGCAGCAGTGAGGGTACGTTTTGTTTCTGGCTCCTTCTCTTGTCCTACCATGCACTCTTGACTATGATATTCTAACCACATGTCCAGAGACAACAGAGCCAAGTGACCACATACAGAAGCCTCTAAAAGTATAAGCTAAAATTAATCTTTCTCCCTCTAAGTTGACTTTCTTAGGAATTTTTGCCACAATGGAAAACAGACCAAACAGTAGTCCTATATATACATAGCATCTCTGTACATGGTCCTTATTGTTTATAGTTTAGAAATTTTAAAGGAGTTTTTTTTTTAAAAAAATCAGCAAGCTAAGAGTTTGAAGTGAAGAGTTCAGAAGCCTATTAATAATCTGAGAGGATCATGCTGGCAAAGATGTCACGAATAAGAAGCATTTAGAGTTAAGACTAAACTCAAATATCAGCCCTGAAACATACGTAAGAAACTGAAAATCTGTCTAGTGCCAAACACATTACATCTTACAGAATTCACTTTAAATATTATCATCACAACATCTCTTCCAGGTTTTGGAACTAGGAGCAAACTGAGTGACCAAATCTTACTCAAGCATGTTCTCATAAGCATAATTAGAGGGCAATAAAGGAGATCCTCTAATGTCCATGGTGGCGTGTCCCCATGTCACCTGCCCATCAGGATTCCAGGATTGCAAAGTGTGCCTCACCTTCCCTCTCAGAGGGAAGCGCTCATCACATCCGCGATGTTCTCACTCTAATGCTAAGTGCTCAACACATAGCATGCTTCAATTCGTGGATCACACGGAGTGGAGGAGTCACTGGGAATCTGAGGCAGAAGACTTCCCATCTCCAGAGAGTCTGCAGAACAATCTCAAGGGACTGAGAAAGCAAGCAAGTAGAAATAAGGCAATGTGGCCAATCAGAATCCAGGGAGGTGGAGGAAGGGCACACAGCAGGTGTTTGTGCCAACCCATGACTTTTATTCCATCCGCAAGTACTTGGAAACCAAATGTTAAAAATGTTCTAGGTGGAATAGGAACCAAGCAGGAGAGGGACAGCAATGTGGTACTACACCAGACCATTGTTGGTGCAGGGGGAATGAGCGTACTGCCGTCTGCACAGGCCAGGCCTCTCGGGAATGGGGATTGGCTCTTGGAAGGTAAGGGGACCAGATTACAGGAGGAATGACTAAGAGGCATGAGGACGCTGAACCTGAAGAAGAAAAAGCTGGATGACGGGGTGGTGGTGGAGGGGAGTGGGGACAATTTCTGTCTTTGATTCTCTAAAGGGCACCTGGAACGGCAATAGCTGAGTTATTACTGGGAAATAGATTTTTGTTCAGTTAAGGAAAAGCTTTTTACCAATTAGACAAGCCAAAAAGAAGGGTGTGTTTGAAGAGTCACAGGATGTGATTCATTCTCATCTCCCACTCTCTGACCGGCGCTGACTGAGGAGCACAAGATAGGATATAATAGAGATGGGGTAACAAATTCTCATGGATTTGGAAGAAAGATTTCATGACTCTGATAAATCCAAGAGCCAGTGACCACCAATGACGTTTGCGGTTTTGTATTATCTTTTAGTTTGGGGAGTTTGGGCACTTTGGGCAGGGGTGGCCACTCCATTTAATTTACATGGGGCATCTTGCTCTAGCATGGAATCTTCCAATATAACCCTTAGTAGTTAGGAACATCATTTTTCTCCTAGAAATTAGCTGATCACTGAGTGAAAGTCAAAATGTTTTATTTGAGAAAATTTCATTTAACATAAAAATAGTGCTTAAGAGAACAAAAAGTTCAAGGGAACATATGGCAACAACTGAACTATTCAACAGCTTATAAAGATACACCTTCAAGCTGCTCTGAGCCAGCCTGCTTATCTGCCCTCTTCCAATCAGTATCACCCTTCACTGAAAGATAAACTCCTTAAAAAATAAATACCATTTTTATTTTATGTGCATGCACCATGTGCATGCCTGGTACCCTTGGGGATCAGAAGAGATTCCACAGGGATCTGGTACCATCCAGATACCTGGTACCCCTGGAACTGGAGTTACAGATGGTGGCGAGCTGTCGTGTGGTGCTGGGAACTGAACCTGGGTCCTCAGGAGGATCAGTCAGTGCTTTTAACCGCTCAGCCATCTCTGCAGACCTTAACTCCCACCTTTTATCTAATGCTTCCATGAGGTTGACATACAGAAAATTCACCTGAGAAAGAAGACAGAAAATAAACTTTGAGAAGAAAAAAATAATGTAGGAAAGCTTCCCGGACCCACAGTGAAGTCTGGTCTGAGTTGCCATTTGGGGAGTGCACACAGTCCTCTCTTGAGAAAGAGGAATCTGAGGGCAGCAGGTCTGTTTAATTAGGAGCAGACAGCTCTAGTAAGGGAGGAAGTACTCAAAACAGAAAATTTGTTCTTATTTTGGTAATAAGGCTTTTCCCTTACCAAACCTACCCTGGTTAGCTAATGGTCTAGACGCTTGAAACTGAGAAGAATAATCCCTGGGGAAATACCTGTTTGACCAGCCATTGTCTGCACAGAGGTCAGCGCTGGCCCACATACATTGGCACTGGCAGTGATACATCTTTCCAGAGCTCACTCCTGGCAGTGCAGTCCTCCTGATCAGATTCTGTTCACTATCCCTATGTTTGCTGTTTCCCATCCTTCTCGATTTTCACCCTAAGAAATTACTACCCAGTCTCCTACCTCATGAAATGATATGGAACCACTGAGATCTTCAAAGATGAAGATTTTCCCCCAGTCAAGCAAGGGAAGATATGTCCTTATGGGAGCCCGCCATGACTTCTGTGCCCTCTAAGACTCCACCTACTACAGGAGTCTCCCTCCTACCTTAGCTTCATAGTTTGTTTTGAGGGAGCCAAGGTGGCCAAGGAAATCCAGTGCCAGGCCAGCCCATCTTTTTGCAGATTCATACTTGTTCCTGCTGTACATCAATATTCCAGTATTCCAAGACTTGATCATTAGCCAGAGAATCTCCTCTTCTGGGTAGCCCTCCTGAAATCCAAGGGAGTGGGTGTTTCAAAGTAGTCATTGTCACTACTGATCATAACACTGTATCATGTCCCATTGTTATTAAACAAGAGGTGCTCCGCTAGCCCTAAGGAAAGATCGCTCTTGGAGAGCAGGCGAGCACCTGAAGGCATGGCAGCTGTAGAATGTTCCACAGTGAAGTCTTGTGGAGTGACACAAAAAATGGAAAAAGGCAATGAGGCCCTCTACCACTGAAAGAAAAAAATATCAGAGACCAATTCCTGCTCTTTCTGAAGCAGAAGAAAAATCTGTAGCTGGCTTGAATCTTCTATTGCTGCTGTCCTCAGCTAATTATCTTCTCAATCCCTACATTTCCTTTTCTGACATGGTCAAGATACTGTTTTGTTGAGTCTCTTAATTCCCTTGACCAGAATGAATTTCTATTCTTGCAAAAGAAATATTAATCTTTAGTGTTAAGATAATCTACTAAGCTACGAACAAAGGGCCCATTTCTGAGATGGTACTAAAGCCTTATCAGTGGTTTTTAACTCTGCTAATCACAAAATTAGATTTGATTCTTCATTGTATTTTGTAATAGTGAAAAGGATTAGTATAAGAAGAAACTTGTCCTGTCCTTGTAAAGGAGATGGAGAACAATGACAGCACTCCTGTTGAAGCCACATACCAAATATGTCTCAGGCCCTGGAGGGCAAAGATGTGACAGGAGACTTGGGAAGACGCTTCTTGAGTGGCAAGGGTGTTGTCTTGCCTTTTATGTGCTATTGTTTTGTTTAAGACAGGGACCTTGTTATGGTGCCCAGTCTGCTCTTAAACTCCTGGGTTCCTGTGATTGTTCCATCTCAGCCTGCCAAGTGCTGGAACTACAGGCCCATACCATCATACCCAGCTGTCCTTCAAGTGGATCTATAAAAATGACTGTGTATAAGACAGTATGATAAGGAGGCTGCTAAAGGGATAAGACAAAGCTCTCATCTTAAAGGACTCCCGGCAGCTTTGGGGAAACAAGGCATCAGCGTAGAAAGATGACTTCATGGCTCTGAGAGTACAGCTCAGTGACAGAAAGCTTGTCAAGCGTGTGAGGCCCCGAATTTCACCCTTACTATCACAAGGGAAAATGGCTTCCCAAGGTGTGATTAAGGGTTTGTTGGAGTGGCGTGTACACGAGGCACAGCCCTGACACAGTGCTAGAGAAGAACACTGCAGAGCTTGGTCAGAGGCAGTCTGGTTTGCCGAAACATCTGCTTTCCATTTCTATAGCAAGCTTTACATTCCTCTAATATAATTTATATCACATCATTTAGAAAAACATTACATATTTATTTCTTCAGCCTGTTGAGTTGTTTGTGGTATACAGATTTTTTTGTTTCATTTTTGTATCTTCAGAGTATAACACTATGTGTGGCATTCAACATAGGCACAATACATTTGCTGAATGAATGAATGAATAAAGAAATGGTCCAATCCTCAATCAAATGTGACTTTCTCAGTGAAGCTGACTTTGATTGTTTATAACTTCTTGCATAAACTTTTGTTCCTTGAAATTTTGTTCACAGCAATATGGGGTGTCTTTAATGTAAAATGTATTTCACCTTGTGCATTCACAGCCTGGCACAGTATCTGGTGCATAGTAAGGATGTGGTTACCTTAACTACATGAATGGAAAAGAGATCAAGCAAACAAACATGATCATAAGAGAGATATGACTAAGATCTAAGTCTGTAATGATTACATGAAATGTCTAGACTAGGAAGACTCATAGTGAAAGACAGCAGATTAATGGTTGCTGGAGGCTGGAAGAAGGAGGAATTAGGAGTGTCTGCTAATGAATGCAGTTTCCTTTTAGGTTGATAAAATCTTCTAGAATTAGATAATAGTGACAATAGTTGCACGATTTTATGACTATACTAAAATTCACTAAATTCTACATTTTAAAATAGTGAATTTTGTGATATATATCACAACACACACATATATGCATATGTATGTATGTATGTATGTATGTGTATATATTTAGTTTTTCAAGACTGGGTTTCTTTGTATAGACTTTGCTGTCCTGGAACTCATTGTGTAGACCAGGCTAGCCTTGAATTCACAGAGTTCTACCTGCCTCTGCCTCCCAAGTGCTGGGATTAAAGGTGTGTGCTACCACTGCCTGGCATGATATATTTCTTTAAAGATTTATTTATTCATGAATTTTATGTATATAATTGTTCTGTCTTCATGCACACCAGAAGAAGGAATCTGATCCCATTACAGATGGTTGTGAGCCACCATGTGGTTGCTGGACCTCTGGAAGAGCAGTCAAGTGCTCTTAACCGTTGAACTATCTCTTCAGCCCCCATTTTGTGATATACTAAATCTTGATAAAGAATAAAATATAGATGTACAGAGAAAGAGAAGGGGATTCATAGCAAAATCGACTAAAGATTCAGATTGTATGCCAGTGAGTATTGCTAAGGGACACTACAAGTTGTTTGGTGTGAGCAGCTGATTTCTGTAAGGAGTGAAAGGGAAACAAGTTCGCAAATGCAGGATCAAATTTCTGAGCATTTCCTCAGAATAGTGTTGGCATGAGATAGTCTAATGTGATACTTCAGTGAAATACATTCATTTGGAATTCTGCATTCAATAGGCAACTCTCTTAAAGCATTAGGACACATATTAATTCATTGCAAGCTTAGGAAAGTTTTATAGTAAAAAATGTTGTGAGGTTGGAGAGATGGCTCAGCAGTTAAGAGTACTGGCTGCTCTTCCAGAGGACCCAGGTAAAATTCCCAGCACCCACATGGCAGTTCATAACTGTCTAATACCAGTTCCAGGGCATATGACATCTCATACAGACATACACGCAGGCAAAACACCAATGCATATTTAAAATATGTTGTAACATGTAACTGTTAATACAAGGCATGTGGAACACTTACTCACACCATAAGAGCTGGAGTGTAAAGCGTTTTATGTTGTGGAATATTTGTTTAACTATGCAAAGATGTGCTGCATTTGTTTTATGTTGTGGAATGTTTGTTTAACTATGCAAAGATGTGCTGCTGTTTTACTTTGTCTGCCTAAGGCACCTGATTGGTCTAATAAAAAGTTGAATGGTCAATAGTGAGGGAGGAGGTATAGGTGGAACTTCCAGGCAGGGAGAGTAAGTAGGAGGAGGAATTTAGACTTGAGGAAGAAAGAAAAGGAGGTGACAGGGAGATGACAGGGGCCAGACAGCCAGACACAAAGGAAGCAGGAAAGTAGGACCTACAGAATGAAAGAAAGGTAAAAAGCCCCAGGAAAAACACAGATGAATAGAAACAGGTTAAGTTAAAAGAGCTAGTAGGACAAGCCTAAGCTAAGGTTGAGCATTCATAATTAATAATAAATTTCGTGTCTTTATTTGGGAGCTGGTTGGTGACCCAAGGAAAATGCCAACTACAGTTTTGCATTATAGACCAGAGCTTAGACTAGCAAGCTACTCTTGGGAAGTCACTGAAATGTTTTGTCTTAGTGACTGTCCTCTGAGCCAAGAAACCACTATTTTAGGGAGTTCAACTACGTCCCTCTTGCAAAAGATCATCCCAGCTGATCTGGTTCAAGGTTTACAGCCTCTCAATAGCTGCGCAGAGTAGGTCTGAGATTTGCACCTGAGTATACAGCTGTTTCCTTAGCTGTATACAGCTCTGCAATGCTTTCTGTGGCCCAGGGGAGGAGTTAGAGAATATAGAGGCCAGAGAAGATTAGAGCTAGGTGGGGGACCCATCTATATGGCTACAGGGAAGCTCTCATCCCTGCTTGGTAAAGCTTTTCAGGTTTGGCAGGTTGGGAGAGGTGTGCCCACACCCCTGAAAGTCAGTCCACACCTAAGCTCTGTAAAGAAGCCCAATAAATTCATTGATTACCCAGAGTGAACTCTGGCAGAATTGTGCCTGGGTTTGTGACTGGGACATCAGGAGGAAGGGTAGATGCTGCTTTATGTCTCCTGCTGGGAAGGGATTTTAGCAACACTTAATGAAAAGGGAAATGATGAGATGGAGGGGTTTTTCTTTCTCTTCTCTTTTCCCTCTTCTCTCTTTTTCCCTTGCTTCTCTCTCTTTCTCTCTCTTGCAATGTAGCTAGACTAGCCTAAGCCTGGTGATCTTCCTGCCTCAGTCTCATGAGTGCTAGGATTATAGACATGTACCACCAGGCCCAGCTGAAACTAGCTCTATTTGGTGCTGGGGATTAAACTCAGGGCATGCTAGGAAAGCAGTCTACCATTGGGCCACATCCTCAGCCCAAGACTTAAGAATTATTACTTAGGGGCAACAAATCCCACAGGAGTGGAATTGAACGAGACTCCTAGGACAGAGAGAGCCGAGGAAACAAGCTCCACCTGGGGCAGAAGCCAGGAGCAAATCCAGCCCTGGGAGCCAACCCAGTCCTGGGACACTGATTGAGCCAACGACCTGACTCAGAGCCTGCGACCTCCACCGGAACCGGAGTGGGACTGAACCAGTTACCCAGGACAAGGAGAGAACGGGCTCCACCAGGAACAGAAGATGCCCCTCGATCGAAGAATGGATAAAAAAAAATGTGGTACATTTACACAATGGAGTACTACATAGCATAAAAAAATAACGACAGCCTAAATTTTGCAGGAAAATGGATGGAACTAGAAAGCATTATTTTGAGTGAGGTAACCCAGACACAGAAAGACAATTATCACATGTACTCACTCATAGGTGGTTTTTAAACATAAGGTAAAGAAAACCATCTTACAAACCACAATCCCAGAGAATTTACACAACAATACGGACACTAAGAGGGACCTACATAGATATAATCTACGTGGGAAGTAGAAAGTATAAAAAGACAAGATCTCCTGAATAATTTGGGAGCATGGGGACCTTGGGGGAGGGTTGAGGGAGGGAGGGGAGTGGCAGGGAGGGGAGCAGAGAAAAATAAAAAAAATTAAAAATTAAAAAAAAGCTAAAATAAATAAATACATAAATAAAAAAGAAAAAAGGAATTATTACTTATTTATTTGTGTGTGTATATGTACATGGCACCCTACTTGGGTAGAGGTCAGATGATTTGCAGGAGTTGGTTCTCTCCTTCTACCATGTGGGTCTTGGGAACCGAAATAAGCTTGTCAGGATTAGCAGTAAGTGCCTTTTACCCATTGAGCTATTCTGGCAGCCCTATATTTCTTTTTTTTTTTTGATGATTCTACCATATTTATTAAGTGATTCTTAAAATATTTGGTCCATGGTTAAAGGTAGAACGCATTGGTTTGATGGAAGTTGTTTTCTTCAGAAATCTTTTTGTAAATCGCTCTTCTTGAGAAGTTCACTTTTACGGGACTTCTCCAGGTTTTCAAGAAACTATTCAAATACTTTCACGTGCGGTGCTAGACTGGTCTTATAGTCTCTATGTTTGCTTTCAGATTCGCCTCCATGCTCCTCTCTGTCCTTTTCATTAGTGGAAACCACATCCAATTCTCGGCAGATGGTGCTTATGGTTGAAACAGCAAATGGATCAAACTGGTCCACTTTCTGAAAATCAATTGGCACAGAAATGCGAACTGGGCTAGCCTGGAACAATCTGTGTAGCTGAGGATGGCTCTGATCCTCCTGCTCCCCTCTAGCTTCTACATCCTGAGTGCTGGAATTACAGGTGTATAATAACTTTGTACTTGGCTTCAGTTTGTTTTTCCTAATAGGTTTTCTTTTTTTTTTGTCTTTTTTGAGACAAGGCTCTCATATTGCCTCTCAATCTCCATGTTGCTGACGATGATTTCAAACTTCTGATTCTCCTGCGTCCACCTCCTCATTAGTGGGATTCCAGGCTTGTGCCATCACACGTAGCTTATGGTTGTGGGGGATGGAACCCAGGGCTTCTGTGCATGCCAGGCAAGCACTTTGCAAACTGAGCCTCACACACACACCCCAACCCTGGAACCTTTATATAGCAGCAATTCACCTGGTAGCTACTTAATAAAAATATGGAACACTTCACGAATTTGCATGTCATCCTTCCGCAGGGGCCATGCTAATCTTCTCTGTATCGCTCCAATTTTAGTATATGTGCTGCCGAAGCGAGCACCCCTATACTTCTTTTCAAGACAGGGTCCTTCCTATGTAGCCTAGACTGGCCTTGAACTCATGACCCCGAGTGCTTGGATTACAGATATGCACCACCATACTTGACTGGTTAGTTCTGTTTTATGCATGTGGGATTTAAGGTAATTTTGGAGCTACCTTGTAGACAGCAGCAGACAATAATTAGAGCATGTCAATTCAATGAATGGAACACAGAATGAAGGGAAGAAAAGAGTAGAGAATGATGGAACTGTCCATAGTTGGATGTAAGAGAAAAAAGACAACTTTCTTGAGTTCTTTGTATATTTCGGAGATCAGTCCTCTGTCCAATGTGGGGTTGGTGAAGATCTTTTCCCATTCTGTAGGCTGTCATTTTGTCTTGTTGACCATGTCCTTTGCTGAACAGAATTCTCAGTTTCATGAAGTCTCATTTATTAACTTTTGCTCTCAGTGTCTGTATTATTGGGGTTATATTTAGGAAGTGGTATCCTATGCCAATGTGTTCAAGGCTACTTCCTACATTCTCTTCTATGAGGCTCAGTGTGGTTGGTTTTATGTTGAGGTCTTTGATCCATTTGGACATGGGTTTTGTGCATGGCGATAGATACGGATCTATTTGCATTCTTCTACATGTTGATATCCAGTTTTGTCAGCACCATTTGTTGAATATGCTTTCTTTTTCCATTTTATATTTTTTGCTTCTTTGTCAAAAATTAGGTGTTCATAGGTGTGTTGATTGATATCCAGGTCTCCGATTCAGTTCCACTGGTCCTCCTGTCGGTTTTTATGCCAATACCAGGCTGTTTTCATTACTGCAGCTCTATAGTAGAATTTGAAGTCAGGTATTGTGATGCCTCCAGAAGTTCTTTTGCTGTACAAGATTGTTTTGGCTATCCTGAGTTTTTTTGTTTTTCCATACTAGGTGGGCACTCTATTAACTGGTAAATTCCTAACCCCACATAACAGTTTTAAGATTCATTCATTTTATAGCATGTATCAGTATGCCATTCTTTCTCTTGGTTAAATAATACTCCATTATATGGAAATATCACAACACATATTTACTAATCATTTGATAAGACATTTGAGTTATTTGCCTTTTTCCTGTATGAATGAATCTGCTTTGAGTATTTGTGTATGAGTTCCTATTTGTATACTGTTGTAGGAGGCTGGTTGTTTATTACTGGCTGCTTAGCCCCAAAATAACCACACAGAAACTGTATTAATTAAATCACTGCTTTGCCTATTCGCTCTAGCTTCTTATTGGATAGCTGTTACATCTTAATTTAACCCATTTCTATTAATCTGTGTATCGCCACGTGGCTGTGGCATACCAGCAAGGTTCCTGCTTGTCTGTTCCCAGCGGTGACTACATGGTGTCTTTACACTCTGCCTTCCTTCTCCCAGCATTCAGTTTAGTTTTCCCAGCCTAGCTCTACTCTTTTGCCCTATCACAGACCAAGACAATTTCTTTATTAACCAATGGTATTCACAGCACTTTTCTGTTTAAATAAAAAGGAAGGTTTTAACTTTAACACATAAAAATTACATATAACAAAACAGGTGTCAAGCAAGAATTACAGTCCCACATCCAGTATACATGTTTTTATTTCTCTTGGGTATGTACACAGGGATGGAATTTCTGGGTCATATGGTAAATATATTAACCTTTGGAGGTACTTTCAGGCTATATTCTACTTCCTTTTTCCGCCTTTTACCTTGTTGGGAATCAAATCCAGGAACTTGCACATTCAAGGCATGCACTGATCACTCTTCAGCTGATTTTCAAAGCTTCTGCACCACTTTGTAATCACAGTCTCTGTAGAGAGCACTAATTATTTGCCAATAGTTGTTTTTTTCTGTCTTTTTGAGTATAGTCATCTTATTGGATGTGAAAGTGACAGATCACTTTATTTTTGTATTTGTATATCTGTGATAACTAATTATACCGAACATCTTTTCATATGCTTGCAGGTCATATAACTATCTTCTCTGGACAAACAGCAATTTCTATTCTTCCCCACTGGAAAATGTGGCTGTCCTTATGGAGTTGTAAGATTTTTTTTTACATATTCCAAATGCAAATTTCTTTTCTCCAAAATTTACTCCCATGCTTTCAGCTATTTTTTTTTTATTTCCTTAGTGGTGTCTTTTATAGGAAAATGTTTAAATTTGTCTCAAAATGAATTATTTATTTTTATTTCATTTCATGATAGGAGATCTAAGAATCCATTTCCCAATACAAGATCACAAAAGATTTAGAATTCTGTTTTAGAGAAACTGAACCAGATGTGTTGGTAAAGTCTGGCAATCATAGCAATTGGAACACAGATGCAGGAAGATTAGGCATTCAAGACTTTTCTCAGCTATACAATGAGTTTGAGGACAGCTACATGAAACCCTGTCTTAAAAAAGAGCAAAACAAAACAAAATTTTTAAGTTGGCAATGAATATGAATAAATGAAATAGTAAGCTACTTGTATGGAATTTCTGTGAGGTTGAACAACTGCCAAGATGGGTAGCAAATCACCTAGAATAACAAATAACAATGAAATTATCAAGGAGGGAAAATCAGCCTAGAAATTCCAGCCCATGACAACACTGGCTAATTAACAGAAGACATAATTAGTTTCCTTTGGATTGAGATAGGGTCTCTTTATGTATTTCAGGCTCTTTGGAACTCAAAATGTAGCCAGGCTCATCTCAAAGTGATAGTCTTCTTGCCTCAGCCTCTCAAGCGCTAGTGTTATAGATGTGTGCCACTATGCCTGGCTCTTAGACATAGATTTTAAGTGAAAAGAAGCAGCAGGGGGTATTATGTAAACAGTACACAGAAGGGAGAAGAAGAAGTGATGGTTGATAAACAAGACAATGTTGATTACTGTATGGGCAAGGGAACATCTTGTTTTACATTTGGATGAGGCTCAGGATAAGGATTTGGAAAATATAAGAGCTACTAGAGACTTAGGGGGAAGAAAGTGATATATAAAGGTTGTGCTTTGGGAAGATATACTTGATAGGGATACATAGGAAAAACAAAAGAAGAAAGAGACAAAGAGAAACTAGGAATCAAACTACAGAAATAGAGGAGAAAACAAACTTTCAAAATCTGACTTAAAGATGCCTTAGTAAAAACCTCAATTCCAATGCTAGAAAAATACAATAGGAAGAAATAAGATTTAGATGAATGGAAACCCAAGGACCATTGTGTTATGAAGAAATAATTCTAGTTTCAATTCTTGGCTTTTCCATTACATATTTGCATGCATTATATAAGATATTTAACCTTTCAATGCCTCAACTGACAAAATAATGAACTCAACCTAGTATAGTATGCACACCTATAATCCCAGCACTCAGGGAGATGATGCAGGATGATCGTGAGCTTAACACTAGCTTGAAATACATACTGAGACTCTATACAAAAAATTAGAGAGACATTTAATTTGGTAACCCCAAAGACTATTAATTCTCCAGGTCATAGAATGAAAATTTGTATGATTTTTTAGATCCCAATAGTGTTACCTAAACTAGTAGATGATCATAAGAGAGAAGACACTATTGCTAAGTAAGTTTCTCAGATGCTAATGTGCATAAAGAAATATTCTTAAAATTTAGATTTTCGCTTCTCCAAGCCTACATCCATCTCCTAGGGACTCAGCCTCTTGGTGAAAACCCAGAGGCTCCTAATTATTTCCTGCCACCCTCTTTATTTTTTCCTTCTAGTACATCTATTCCTTTGTGACTTCTGCCAACCTGCAGAATCTCTGTCTAACAGGGACCCACAGTGGCTGCGCTAGACTGAGACTCAGGGACTCCTCAGCTAGCACATTTGACTAAGGCCCAGAGTGGGCAATAGCAACTAAAGTATGAAACACCCACTCGATGATGAAACAAGATACACACACCAGGAAGCACGTCAAATGTTGTATTTCCAGATGCCTAGATTCAAGTACAAAACCATAAACAAGAAAATATGCCTCCTCCTCCTCCAGGATGCCAAACAAAAGTCTCAGAGATAAGCCTCACCAATAGATTAAAAAACATGGAAGAGAGAATTTCAGGTCTTGAATACAGGTAGAAGAAATGGATAGTTCAGTCAAAGAAAATGTTAAATATAAAAATATCCAAGTACAAGGCATCCAGGAAATCTGGGTCATTATGAAAAAACCAAGCTTTTTAATAATAACGAACAAGGGAAAAAGCCCAAGTGAGAGGCACAGAAAATATTTTTAACAAAATCATAGAAAAACATTTCCAAAACCTAAGGAAAGAGATTCATATCAAGGTTCAAAGGGCATCCAGAACACCAAATAGATGAAAAGAAACTCCTCATGATACATAACAATCAAAATACTAAATGTATAGAACAAAGAACAGATATTAAAAGTCACAAGGGAAAAAGACCAACTCACATATAAAGGGAAGCCCATTAGAATAACACATGATTTTTCAGCGCAGACCCTGAAAGCCAGAAGGGCTATGATGGATATTCTTCCAGCTCTGAGAGATCACAGATTCCATCCCAGAATACTATACCGAGCAAAACTATCAATTACAATTAGCAGAGAATGGAAAACATCCCATGGTAAAAACAAATTTAAGCAGTTTCTGTCTACCAATCCAGATCTACAGAAATCATTATAATGAAAACTTAAATTTGAAGAGGAGGTTAACTACACCCAAGAGGACATTAGGAATAAATAATCCCAGCACAGTTAATCAAAAGATGGCAAGAAACCTACACCAAAATAATAGGACTCAATAAATACTGTTCATTAATAACTCTCAATATTAGTGATCTCAATTCCCCAATAAAAAGACAGACTGTATTAAAAATAGAATCCAGGCCCGAGGCAATGACCTCCACAGGAGCAGGTACAAGGGAGCCACCCCTGAGGGAACAGACCAGAGCCAGAGACCTCTGCAGGACTGGGCCCAAGCCAGGGACCTCTGCTGGAGCAGGCCCAAGCCAGGAAAATCTACAGGAACAAGCCTGAGCCAGTGACCTCCACTGGAGCAGGCCCAAGCCAGCAACTTCTGCTGAAGAGGGCCTGAACCAGGGACCTCTGCAGAAGCAGGCCCAAGGCAGCAACCTCAGCAGAAGCAGCCCCAAACAAGCAACCTCTGTGGGAGCAGGGCCAAATGATCCCTGGTATTGCAGAGCGATTCCTGGGAGTCCTGAGAGACCTCCAGGAACACTGAGTGACCTCCAGGGTGACTGGAACCGTGGCACTGACTGCACCACGAGGAGCAACCATCTGAGCCTTGGGTCCACTGGCACCTGGAAGATTGATCACCAGAGATACAGCCCCAACTATACTAATCAGAGGAAACAATGGGTAGACAAGGTAAGAACACACTCAGCGCCACAAAGAGTAACAACACACCAATAAAAACTAGTGGTTCTACAACAGCAAGACTTGAACAACCAAATATAGATGATGAAGAAAATGACCTAAAAAATAACTTTAGGAGAATATTTGAGGCCCTTCCTTAAAGAGGAAATGAAAAATTCCCTCAATGAAATAGAGGAAAAGACAAACAAAAAATTGGAAGAAATCAACAAATCCCTTAAAGAAAACCAAGAAAAAGCAATCAAACAGATGAAAGAAACAATTTAAGATTGGCAGAACAGGACTGAGTCAGCAACCTGGGCCAGAGCAGACCTGAGACAGTGAACGCCACCAGAACAAGTACAGGGGAGCAACTGCTGAGCGAGTAAGCCAGAGCCAGAAACCGCTGAGGGTCCAGACGTGAATCTGGAACCTTAAGGGAGTAAACCTAAGCTAGGACCCCTGTGGGTCTGGGCATGAGTCTAGGACCTCCGAGGAACTAGGCCTGAGCCAGGACCTCTGCGGGTCTGGGCATGAATCTGGGACCTCAGAGGGAGTAGGCAGGAACCAGAGACCTCTACAGGTCTAAGCGTGAGTCTGGGACCTCTGAGGGAGTAAGCCAGAGCCAGGTCCTCTGCGGGTCTGGGCGCACCCAAGCCTGAGAACTCTGAGGGAATAGACCAGAGCCAGAGTCCTTTACAGGACCAACCCCAAGCCAGGGACCTCTGCAGGAAGAGATCCAGACCAGGGGCATTTACAGAAACAGGTCTGAGCTGACAACCTAGCTAGAGCAGGCCCGAGACAGCGAACTCCAAGGGAGTGGAGCAAAGCTTGGGAGTGCTGAGCGACCTCCAGAAACATGGAGGGACCAAAGGGGTAACTAGAACCGTGGCATTGACTGTACCACGAGGAACAACCATCTGAGCCTTGGATTCACTGGCACCTAGAAGATTAATCAACAGAATCACAGACAGCCCCAACCACACCTATTAGAGGAAAAGATGAGTAGAAAAGGTAAGAACACATATAACACCACAAAGAGCAACACGACACCAGTAAAACCTAAAGACCCTACAGCAGCAAGACTTGAACAACCAAATATAGATGAAGCAGAAGAAAATTACCTAAAAATAACTTCAGGAGAAAGTTTGAAACTCTTAAAGAGGAAATGAGAAATTCCCTCAAAGAAATGAAGAAAAAGACAAACAAAAAATTGGAAGACATCAGCAAATCCCTTAAAGAAAACCAAGAAAAAAAAACAATCAAACATATGAAAGAAACTATTCAAGACTTGAAAACTGAAGTAGAGACAATAAAGAAAACACAATCTGAGGGAATTATAGAAACAGAAATATGAGAAAACGATCAGGAACCACAAACACAAGCATGAACAGCAGAATACAAGAGATGGAACAGAGAATCTCAAGCACTGAAGATACAATAGAGGAAATAGACTCATCGGTCAAAGAAAACATTAACAAAGCTCAACCCAAAATATCCAGGAAATATGGGACACCATGAGAAGGCCAAACCTAAGAATAATAGGTATAGAAGAAGGAGAAGAAAGTCAACTCAAGGGCACAGAAAATATATTTAACAAAATCATAGAAGAAAACTTTCCCTACCTAAAGAAATATATGCATATGAAGATACAAGAAGCTTGCAGAACACCAAATAGACTGGATCAAAAACAAAGTCCCCTTGCCAAATAATAATCAAAACACTAAACATACAGAATAAAGAAAGAGCTGCAAAGGAAAAATGCCAAGTAACATACAAAGACAGACCTATCAGAATTACACCTGACTTCTCAACGGAAACAATGAAAGCCAGAAGGTCATGGTCAAGTGTTATGCAGACAATAAGAGGCCATGGATACCAGCCCAGACTACTATACCTAGCAAAACTTTCAGTCACCATAGATGGACAAAGTAAGATATTCCATGACAGAATCAGATTTAACCAATACCAAGTCACAAACCTAGCCCTACATAAAGGATTAGAATGAAAACTCCAATCCAAGGAAGTCAGCTATATCCATGAAAACACAGACAATAGATGATCTCACAGCAGCAAATCCCAAAGAAGTGAAAACACACACAATAACATCACCAACAATGAAAACTAAAATAACAGGAGCTGGAAATCACTGGTCATTAATATCCATTAATATAAATGGACTCAACTCACCTATAAGAAGTCACAGGCTAACAGATTGGATATGAAAACAAAATCCATCCTTCTGCTGCATACAAGAAACATACCTCAACCTCAAAGATAGATATCGTCTCAGAGTAAAGGGTTGGGCAAAAAATTTCCCAATCAAATGGACCTAAGAAACAAGTGGGTATAGCTATCCTAATATCTAACAAAATAGACTTCAAGCTAAAATCAATCAGAAGAGACAAAGAAGGACATTTCATATTAGTCACAGGAAAAATCCATCAAGAGGAAATCTCAATACTGAACATCTATGCCCTAAATACAAGGGTACCCTCATATGTAAAAGAAACACTTCTAAAGCTTTAATCACACATTAAACCCCACACACTAGTAGTGGGAGACTTCAACACTCCACTCTTATCACTGGACAGGTCAGTCAGACAGAAAATTAACAGAGAAATAAGGGAACTAACAGATGTTATGACTCAAATGGACTTAACAGACATCTATAGAACATTCTATCCAAACATAAAAGAATATATCTTCTTCTCAGCACCTCATGGAATCTTCTCAAAAACTGACCACATACTAGGTAACAAAGCAAACCTCAACAGATGCAAAAAAAACTAGAATAACCCCATGTATCTTATCAGATCACCATGGCTTAAAACTAGAATTCAACAGCAACACTAATTCCAGAAAGCCCACAAACACATGGAAATTAAACAGTGCTCACCTGAATCATCAATGAGTTAAAGAAGAAATAAAGGGAGAAATTAAAAAGTTCCTAAAATTCAATGAAAATGACCACACAACCTACTCAAATTTATAGGACACAATGAAAGCAGTATTAAGAGGAAAGTTCATAGTGCTAAATGCCTACATAAAAAAGCTGGAAAAATCCCACACTAGTGACTTAACAGAACATTTGAAAACTCTAGAACCAAAAGAAGCAAACTCACCCAAGAGAACTAGATGGCAGGAATTAGTCAAAATGAGAGCTGAATCCAACAAAATCAAAACAAAGAAAACAATACAAAGAATCAATGAGACAAAGAGTTGGTTCTTTGAGGAAATCAACAAAATAGACAAACCTTTATCCAAAATAACCAAAAGGCAGAGAGAGAATGTCCAAATTAACAAAATCAGAAACGAAAAGGGGGACATAACAACAGACATGAAGCAAATCCAGAGAGTCATTAGGCCATATTTCCAAAACCTGTACTCCACAAAATTGGAAAACCTAAAGGAAATTGACAATTTTCTGGATAAATATCTCCTGGGTAAATTGGGAGCATGGGGACCATGGGAGAGGGTAGAAGGGGAAGGGAGAGGAAGGGAGGGGAGCAGAGAAAAATGCATAGCTCAATAAAATTCAATAAAAAAAAAGAAAAAAAGAAACAGGACCTCATGAAGCAAAGGACATCACCATTCTAGCAACTAGACGCCTACAGAATGGGAAAAACTTTATCAATTATATAACTGGCATAGAGTTAGTATCTAGAATATATAAAGAATATGTGTGTTTCATTCAGAATATCCAGAGGTCAGGTAGCTAGTATGGCTTCAGAGGAGAGGAGGGAATCTTCTAAGGGAAGGAAAAGAGAATATAGCATTATAAAGAGATAAAGCAGACTAGAAGTATTAAATGAGGCGGGGAACTGGAAAGCAGGGTAAAGGAAGAAATATGGGGAGAAAAACTAACACTAAAGGCCTTTTTGAAAAGCTATAAGGAAATCTATTAGTGTAGTCGTTTCCTAAAATGTATACATATATAAAGGAATTTAAACGGAGTCACCATATAATGAGGTAGACAAGGTCCCAACTAGACATCTTATGCCACTAATTAAAACCTTCAGTGCTAGGAATGGGTTACATGTTGCTGATTCATTGGCCAAAGAGGTCTTATAAACCTCTACAAACATCACAGGCTATTGCCAAGGCTACCGGCTACTTCTCCACAATCTGAAGACACCATTTATTTATGTCATTGAACGTAAGAGAAATCAAACTGGTGCTCAATTAGAAGCTTCACTCCTACTGACCAATATTCATATGCTGGAAGGTGCCCTGCAAGCTACTGAAGGAGGGAAGCTATTATCAGTGTCACCCACGTACAAACCCTTTAACCTACCACATTCACCTGCCTGCATCATATGCAGGTGAAATAGCACAGGTGTGATGGCAGCAGCCAATTACTTTTTGATTGAATTTAAGGCCCACTCCATGAGATGGAATCCACGCCTCACATTAAAGTGACCAACCTCAGACTAGATAGGTCACAGGTTCTAGGGAAAAACTCACTGTTGTAGGATCCCTGGGTTTTCTTTTGCTTTACATATCCCCAGACTAGATACTAGAGACCAAAATCAGATGCAAACAAAAACAATATGTTCTCTCTAGTAAAGAGACCCACAGTAACAAGGAGTCCTCTGCCTCAAGCATCAACAGAGGCCAAGTGGAAAACAATTTATGTTTAAGTGTGTGTGTATGTGTAACACTTGTGTGCATGTGTGTGAGTGCTGGTGCCAGGCTTTTATTTGAAAGCACCAAGGTCAAGCTTCCTCCCCTGCACTGTGGTGCTAGAAAAAGCCAGCTAAAACAGAAGGCTAAATGAGATTCAAAGTCTCAATATGACATAAAATGTCTATATTTCAGTAAAAAAAATTCACTAAACTAAGAACTCAGAATATCTTCCACTGAACAACAAAAAAGACAACCACTTAATATTTAAGGGATGACCAAAATGTTACAATATGTGCTAAAGATTTTTCTTTGGCTTTAAAAAACAGTACTAAACTACAGCACAGTTTACTACCTGAGCACTTTTAAGTGTACAGTTCACATTCACATTGCTGGGCTATTATCAGCACTACCCCCACCTACAGAACTGCTTCAACCTTAAAAACTCAGGGGCCCTGTCCCTAGCAACCACCACTCTATTTTTCATATTTATCAATTTTACCACTCTTGGTACTTCACATAAGTGGAGTCATAAAGATTTATCCTATTATGACACATAATAACTTGATGAACCTCCAGAGAATTACAATGAGTCAAAAAAGCCAATTTCAGAAGGTTATATATTATACTATTCTAAAGCTCTGTGTGTGTGTGTGTGTGTGTGTGTGTGTGTGTGTGTGTGTGTGACTCCATTTAGATAATAGTCTTGGAATGACAAAGTTATAGAATATAGAAATTGGCAATCTGCTGGTAGTTGGTTATTTTTAAAGCTGGGACTGAGAGAAGTGGGAGGAATAAAAGGGCAACAAGAAGGATATCTGTGCTGATGGAGATGTTCTCTGTGTTGCTTGAAATAATGCCAACATTTTGGTTGTGATCTTGTTTTTTCTTTCTTAGGTTTTGAGGCAGGTATATATGTAGCACAGATTGGACTCAAACTCTCTATGTAGTAGAGTATGACCTTCAACTCCTAACTTCCATGCCTCCATGTCCTGTGTGCTGGGATTATGAGTATGTGTCACCATACCTGGCTTTTGATAATGATGTTGTGCTGTTGTTTTGTAAGGTATTATCATTTGGGGAAAGCTGTGTAAAGAGTATACAAGATTGCTATGTTATTTCTTTCTTTTTTTTTCCATACATTGTTTTGTTTTATTTTTTCCATTCAAGAACATAATTAAAGAAATAAAATTTTTACCTTTCTTCCTCTTCTCCCAGTCCCCTCCCACTACCCCCC
>PVIU01012072.1:0-61696 GCA_004026605.1 Ondatra zibethicus | reverse complement strand
CAGAGGGAGGGCCTCTCTCCCCCACCCACACCACCATATCACAGATGAGGGGCGAGGCCAGATCTCCCATGCTCATGTTCTCGGAGGGGACTGCACCTAGTCAGTAGGGTCAGCTCTACTGTGCTGCCCAGGCAAGGAGCAGGGCCCGCTTTCCCTAGTGCTGCAGCTGGTAAGGGGGAGGGTCAGCTCTCTTGTCTGTCATTTGTCGCAGGCTGGTGATGGGTAAGGGGGAGTGACATCTCCCACACACCCACACATACTGCCATCGATGCAGTATTTTTATTGAGAGTTCTCCTGACAAGATAGTTCCCCAGGTAAAGGTGCTTATCAAAAAGCCTGATGACCTAAGATAGATCTCTGGATCCTACATGATGGAATGAGTCAACTGTCTTCTACAGGTTGTCCCCCAACCTCATCTGTGTGTTGGCTTGTATGTTATGTGTGACGGCATGGACACATACACCCAATGAATTTATAAAATAGAATAAAATTGTAATTGTGCTTTTCAAGGGGAAAATTATCAGTTTTTCTTTTATTGTATACCAGGTACATTTCTGTTACATATTTTTCCATTGGATTATGTACATGACAGTGTGGGGGGTGTGCACTATGTTGGTTTCTTCCTTAGAAAATTGACTTTTTACTTTACCTTATTAAAAACACTAAAGGATTAAATTAAAGGTGCTTAGCTTAATAAAAAAAGTCATGGTTTTCTGTCCTATTAGTCTTTTACATTTAAGTAAGTTTCAGTGTCTTTGAAAATGCTCACAACTTTGTCATTCATTTGATAATTCTGCATTTATAATCCAACATTTGACAAGTCTTAGAATAGGTGATTTCTATGGCTATGGAAATAGGAATGCCTTCTTATAGCTGTCTAAAACTTAACTATATTAATGAACATGTATATGTTTATATCCTTGTTTTTAGGTGGATTATGTATTTACAGATAAGACTGGAACACTCACTGAAAATAGCATGGAATTCATTGAATGCTGCATTGATGGACACAAATATAAAGGCACAACTCAGGAAGTTGATGGATTATCCCAAACTGATGGGCCCTTAACCTTTTTTGATAAAGCAGATAAGGTGACGTTTTCCCAATTAATATTTTCTCTGAGAAATCAATATTTGTAAGCATTCTTTATCGTTACATAGTAGAAATACAGAATTTTCCAATGGGTACATGATACAGACCTTTGAATAATCATTTGTACTTTTGAATACACCTTTTGTTAACACCTTTAGCATTTACAAACAACTAGAAGTTACAAGTAGAATTATAGGAAATGGCATTTGAACAAAACATTAACTTGGCTGTATGTGGATTCGCATTTTTAAAAAAATATCAGCTCCTCTAAGAATGTCGTCTTTTCAAGTCTAGATTTGAAGTTCTAGATTTTCAAGTTAAACAAATCAAAGTCTCCTTACACATGAACAATTGCTAGATTGTGACTTAGGTACCTAACTATCTCTTAGGCCATGAAGTTATAGCCTTAGGTACTACTCTAACCTGGATGAGTTAATACATATTCCAGGGATGCTGACTATGAACCCGTAATTCTATTAGTTGCTAGATATGCATTTGAGTATTGGGAATTTATAAATTTTCATTAGTTAGTTTCTTAGAGATTATGAAATTCTGTCAAAATCTGTCAAAAGATTAATATCTTTTCGTTGTTCTCTGTCTGATTACCTAAATCTTTTCTTTGTTCTCTGTCTGATTACCTAGGGATAAAAATAATAGTCATTTTCCGTTTCTGTTTTACAGAACCGAGAAGAGCTCTTTCTGCGTGCCCTGTGTTTATGTCACACTGTAGAAATTAAAACAAATGATGCTGTTGATGGACCTACAGAAGCAGCTGAATTCACCTATATCTCCTCCTCACCAGATGAAATAGCTTTGGTGAAAGGAGCAAAAAAGTAAGCATTTCTTTTAGTTCTGAGAAAGTGAAACCACAGGAGGGCAGGAGTTTGTTTGTTTTTTCATTTTCTTCAGCAACTCTATCTTGTGCCTTTCCTATTATGTAACTTCAAAAAGAAAATAGTGATACATTCGTTTAGCTTGCCTTATTTATGTATTCTGACATTAGTCCAAATTGTCATATTATTTTGTAAATCAGTGGCAGCTTTTGTACAACACATGTAATTTCTGAATGCTGCCAGCAATGTTGATGTCATTTGGTAACTGGCAATCTAGTTTACCCATGAGGTTCAAGATGACTAAGTACCCAAAAGGCCACATACTATGTTTGCTGCAAAATTGGAATTACAAATTGAATACAGTTGGCACATGAAATGGGAAGTGCAATTGGAGATTGAGATTGTATAAAAGAAGAAAGGAATTTTAAAGGATAGGTAATAACAGTGAAAGATAAAAATAACTTTCCTGAAGATTTACAAGTCTTTATTGTTTTTGATAGGTTTGGGTTCACATTTTTGGGAAATTGGAATGGACATATACGAGTAGAGAACCAAAGAAAAGAAATAGAAGAGTAAGTAGTTCTGTATTTTGATGTTTGTCATTTTTTTAATCCAATTGTGAACATTAACGCCTTGCTCAGCTTTGATGCAGGGAGGAAGGGCTTGGTCCTGCCTCAACTGAATATACCAGAATTTGTAGACTCCCCATGGGAATCCTTACCCTTTTGGAGAAGTGGACGGGTGAGGAGGGATGGGAAGGGGAATTGTGGTTGGTATGTAAAATGAATTAAAATTTTTAAAAAAAGATTTGAAAGAGAGTAAGAAATAGTTTACGGGAGGGCTTGGAGGGAGAAAAACGGAGGTAATGTAAATAAATCAGGTTATTATATTATGAATTCAAAAAATAAAAGTAAATGGATTCAGATAGGAAAGAAAACTTAATGTACCTATAAATATTGAACTGTGTCCTCCCATTTCAGGGTTTCATATAAATATAGTTGGAGTAGGGAAAGCTATTTTTCATAGAGCGTCAAAAATGAGGATTTAAAGTAGAAGCTCCAGTTTGGTTTTCATGTCCAGTAGCCAGAATGAGTCTTGCTAAACTATTGTGAAATATAGATGAAAATATTCATTCACAAGTCCCTTCTTTTTTAACTCTTCTGTATGATTTAATCTAAGTAATAGTTCATCCATACATAGACAAATCTAAGCCATCTCATAATGTTATTAGACTCTTTAAGCCCTTCTCTGGCTTCTTACTGTTTTAGGATAAAATGCCACGTTTCTGAAACAGCACTAAATTCCCAGTTCTCAATCCTTGCTTACTTTGAGTATTTCATCTCTTGCATAGAATTGAGTTTTCCAAACATTGGAACTTTAAACTCTGTGTGAACCATGTACTGCCATGCATGCTTTCATGTGTTTTCTCCCCTATGAAAAGTCAGCCCCATTTCCTCGTCATTCATTTAGAATTCAGCACATACCTTTGCCAGGAGACATTCTTTCAATTCGCCGTTTTTCTGTGTTTGGGTCTCTCCATTTTAAGTCTTTTTGACTGAAGTATTGCGTGGACATGGAATATAGTTAGGTTCATTATCCTTTGTCTCCTTTATACTGTGGTAAGTTCTTGGAGAGAAGAGTCTTTGGCAGATTCATCTCAATTTCTCAGAACCTAGCACATTGTCTGACCGCATAGTAGGCACACCAAAATTACAATCACCCTATACCCCCTCCAGAGCTGACTTGGTAAGCCAGTTCTTTGTTTTCCATTCTTATACGGTCACTCTCTTTGTAAGTTACACAGTGAGAAAATAAAAATAGCTTTTACTGCTATTATCAGCATGTTCTACATGCAGAGAAATATCAAAGAAAAATAAAAGTACCAGTTGTATTAAAAACTAGCTCTTCACATCCAAAGAGCAAAGCTTTGTGTTCATTAAGATGTTTCAGTAATGTGCTTTTTCTTATTCAGTGTAGTTGAGGTATTTCACATTTTTGTCTTTCCTTTCCTAAAGGTATGAACTTCTCCACACCTTAAATTTTGATTCTGTCCGCCGACGTATGAGTGTAATTGTGAAGACTCAAGGAGGTATGCATCTTTAAAATCTGACTTATTTATCTTTTTTCTACTTGTAAGGCTTGTTTATCAACTTTTTTGAGGAAAGAAACATTTTAGGTAGTTTAGGATTAATCTTACAGATTTTTACTGAAACAGCAATTTAGTGCTTCAGAAATGTGACATTTTATCCTAAAACAGTAAGAAGCCAGAGAAGGGTTTAAAGAGTGTAATAACAATATGAGATGGCTTAGATTTGTCTATGTATGGATGAACTATTCATTAGATTAAATTATACAGAAGAGTTAAATGGTCTGGAATTACCAATTATAGAAGTCTAGAGTTCAGAGAGTGACTGGTTCTCCATCCTTCTCTTACCACTCTTATTCTCTTACTGCTTTACACACCTTGGAAGCAAATACAGATGTATGATTAACCCAAGTTTCTAGGAAAGGGCATTTTGTTTCATTCCAGCGCTAAGAACTGTGAAAGAATAAAACTTGCCTTTTCAGAGAAATGGGTACCATCATCTCTAAGCTCCTCAATATCTTTGGAAGGCACTGTGGTAGTTTGCCTTCTGTTCAGATTCTGAAAGACTCATGGGAGAACACTCCTTTATTTGCAAGCTCTCAGATGTATGCACATGTGTGCACATGTGTTTTTTTACCTAATTTTCAAAATATCCTTGATTTATTTTAGTATTAATTATTTTGCAAATTCCTTAATGAGGGGAAATGGAGAAAGGTTCACTTTTACTCTGCCTTCTGGGATGACTGCAAAGTCATGGGATTGGTTTTAATATATTTCCATGAAGTTTGTTTATGACTTAAATATACTTCAGATGTGTGATTAGAAATGAAACATTTAGCATTTAAATCCTTACTGCTTTTATGTGTGCACATCTATACCTATATTCTTCTGCAAATGATAAAATGCCTGCAAAAATGATATGCAAAGGTCACTGGTCCCAAAGCTACATTTTTTAATTTGCTCAGCTATTTACCTCATAAGGATAAAGTTTCTTTTAATGCTCAACAGTACATGATCTAAAACTATATTTATAATATCAGCATTCTACAAAAATATTTTCAAGTGATGAGTACAGACCATCAAGCAAGTATTCTTCTAGTTTATTCAAAATGAATTCAAGCTGTTGGAACTTGAATGTGGTTCTTGGCCCTACGTCATGACAGGTTACATTTTCAAAGTAATGTCACCTGGAGTTCCTTGACACAGCCTACTAGTCCATGATTTACGGCGAGGAAATGGAGCAGGGCTGCATGTAGTATCTGGTTTATTTATGGTGTCTGTAATGTTCTGGAGAGATGGTGATTGTTCTTTTGACAAACTAAAGCTCTAGATATTTCATTCCATTTGATTTAGCATTGCAAGACAGGTTCAAAATATATGGCAGCTGGATGAGAGAGGCCATCTTAAAGTTAACTCTTCTTAAAATCCTAATACCAGTCCTCAAATTCTAAGTTGAGTGCTTTGGTTCTTTATTGTAGGAGATATATTACTTTTTTGTAAAGGAGCAGATTCATCAGTTTTTCCCAGGGTGCATAACCATGAAATTGAGTTAACCAAAGCCCATGTGGAACGTAATGCAATGGTAAGCCTATGCCTTTCCCTTCAATAAGTAAGTGGAGAAATACTGCATATAACTATGTTTATGGTTTTTAAATAGATGTCAAAGTTAATTTAGTTTATTTTAAGGTCTGTTTCTTGTACATGGAAATTTGGTTATATTCCTGTATTCTTTATTTTGACATAAACTATTATTCTATACCAGTACTGTGGTCAGAACTAATACTAAGTGAAAATGTTTCAAGGATCTTACTTGTTGAAGATGTTTCAAGGAGTTTGTTTTTTTTTTTTTTTTTAAAAGAGCTATTAGTTTCTTAGAACTTGACTGTTAACTCTTTGGCTGCATTCTGTTCATTTTAAAAAATTAAATGTGTTAAGAATTTCTCCTGTACAGATTGGTAAAGCAAATTCATTTCAAAAATGTGATTGGAGCTAGGGAGATTGCTCAGAAGTTAAGAGCATGCACTGGTCTTATAGATGAGCCAAGTTTGCTTCCCAGTACCCACAGTGGATAGCTCATAACTAACTGTACCTCCAGCCCCAGGGATCTTATGCCTCTGACCTCTACAGTCACCTGCACTCATGTGCACATAACTATACACATACACTGACACATGCTCAACACACAATCTTTAAAATAGTATGACATTAATTCAGCTATTACAAAGGTAACTGTAGATCTTCTGCTTTGCTTCTAGGATGGGTATCGGACTCTTTGTGTAGCCTTCAAAGAAATTGCTCCAGATGATTTTGAAAGAATTAATACACAACTAATAGAGGCAAAAATGGCCCTACAGGATAGAGAAGAAAAACTGGAAAGGATTTTTGATGAGATTGAGACAAATATGAATTTAATTGGAGCCACTGCTGTGGAAGACAAGTAACTAGATACTCTTGCTAATTTTTATTTTTAGTTTTTGAGGTTATAATTACATCATTTCTCCTCTTCCCTTTCCTTCCTCTAAAACCTCCCATGTCCAACTCTACTTTGTTCTCTTTAACATTCATGGCCTCTTTTCCTTTATTTGGCTTTTTGTGTGTATATTCCTAAATATATAAATGGTTACTCATGTTACTATATAATATGTAAGTAATATTATTTAAGTAATATGTAAATGTTGCTTGTATGTTTGTTTCAGGGCTGTCCATCTGGTATTGAATAACCAATTGGTGTGCATTATCTGAGGGAGACTGTTTCTCCTCCACCAGCCAGTATTCCTTAATTATTTGTAGTTCTTTATCTCTTCCGGAGCTTTTGCCGGAGCTGAATAAAGATCTACTCTTTATTATTTTAATGACCAGTCACTTAGGGTAGTATGACTCAGATTAGTAATTTATTTACATATTTTGAAATCTCTCATTTAGCATTGCCATCTTAAGATTATCTTACCATGTATAAAAAATACAGCAGATTTTGAACTCTAGAAATAGTTTCAACTTAAATATATGTATCTAAGAAAGAATGAATCCTTTAGCAATATAGTTTTTTAATATTTACTAAATCATCTAATTGTTTATGTAACTTTTATAAAACAACCTTACAGTACATAAAGCAGGGTTGTAGAACCATTTATTGAGCTATTTCCTAGAAGAATGGGTAAGATTTTGGTAAATAAGCATAAAGGAAATTTCTAGTAAACAGCACAAGAATTTAACCTGCTTCAACAAGCCAGAATATATTTTGAGTACCTTAAAATATGATTAAAAATAAGACAAATATATAAGCTGAGATCTGTCAGACATTATTTTAGGACTTAGTCAGTGATGTGCCTGAAATATTTTTTTTAACTTTTGAGTATTTTACAAGTTTTCAAAGAAAGGACTAGAGAGATGACTCCATGGTTTGGCATACTGGTTTCTTTTCCAGAGAACATGGGATCAATTCCCAGCATCCACATGGTATCAGTAATCATCTGTAACTCCAGTCCTGAGGAACTTAATGCCTTCTACCATCCTTGGACACCAGGCATGCACATATCATACAAATATATATGCAGTAAAAACAACCATGCACATATAAGACATTAATTAAATTTTTAGTATGGAAAAAATTACCGATATATTCAACCAATTCAAAGTATTAAAGTTTTTATTATTTTTATGTTAGTATTTATTTATTCTTTGATACTTTCATACATGCATAATAGAATATAATTTAGTTACTTCATCCCATCCCCATTAACCTTTCTCCTCCTAGTTCTGCTCCCATTGACCCTTCTGTTTTCATGTCTACTTCCTTGTCTGTGTTTCTGGTTTGTTTATTTGATTGATTTTTGTTTTTTGCAACCCACTGAGTTCAGTTAGGGTTGCTTGCATGAGCATGAACGGTATGGTCATTTACCTGAGCATGGGAAACTTAATGGTGGCTGTGCCATTAAAGAAAACAAGTATCCTACCTCAGCAACCATTAATTGCCAATAGTTCCTCAGAGAGTAACTATGAGCTCCTTGCCCACCTATGAGAGAATTGTTGATAGGTCCCATCTTGTGCAGGTAAACTCACCTGCTATGAATGCATGAGTTCAGTGGTCATGGCAAGTCCAAAAGATAACAGTTCAAAGTACTCTTCCCTTCTTCCAGTCCTTATATTCTTTGCACCCCCTCTTTCAAGATGTTCCCTAAATCACAGAGGGATAATATAAAATTCTTATTGAAGTCTGAGCTGCAAACTGTCACTTATTTTCAGTACTTTGACCAGTTATGAGTCATTTCATTAACTATCACCCACTACAAAGAGAATCTTCTCTAACCAATGTTGAGAGCAGCACTAATCTATGAGTATAAACATAAATATTTTAAAGACAATTTGATACCAATTCCATTTAGTAAAAACAAAAATTCCAGTAGGTTACCTCTTAGGGCCTAGGACCTCCCCAGCTACAGACTTTTGACATGAGTTTCCTTCCATAGAATGGCCCTCAAATACAATCCTTTAAAGATTTGTTTATTTTTTGTGTATGAGTGTTTTGCCTGCTTGTATGCCTGTTGTGCTACATGCGTGCAGTGCCCTTAGAGGTCAGAAGAGGTTGTCAGATCCCTAGAAACTGGAGTTACCAACAGTTGAAAGGTGTCATGAGGGTACTGGGAATCTCCTCGGCAAGAGTAGCCAGTGCTTTTAGACCACTGAGCCATCTCTCCAGCTCCCTCAAATATAACTTTTAGAAGCCAGTTGCTTCTGCCTATCAATCACATTCATAGTATATTATATCATGGATACATCTTACCTGGCAGGATGATACTGTAATTCAAAGGGTTCTGGGTAGATTAGACTCTTGTAGCTCCTCATTTTTATTCATTCTCATCTTCCCTTAAACCATTCCATCTTCAATTTCTGTCCTGAAATTTTTTTGAAGATTCATCTTATTTTTATTTTGAATTGGTTTGTGTGTGTGTGTGTGTGTGTGTGTAATGGATAAGTGTGGTGAGAATTCCATGTATGTGGGAATGCCCCTGTAGGACTGACATCTGATCTCTTATAACAGGAACCACAGACTGCTGGGAGCCACCTGACACATGCTGGCAATCGAAATAGGGCCCTCTGGAAGAGTAATACATGCTTTAAACCCCTAACCATCTCTCCAGTCCTCTCCTGAAAATTTTAATAACATATATTACAAAAAGATAAAAAGTTTCATTGTGACATTCCCATACATGTACATATTTTAATCATATTCCTAGCTTTTATTGTTCTTTCCTACTTACTATAACTCCCCTTTCCCTTCCTCCTGTTAACAAAATTTCTTTTGTAAAATTTCATTGATTATTCTGGTGATTGAAAGTTTAGAACCTAAAGAATGTGTCATTCTTCTATCCTTTAACTTTTAGAATTATTCTTAAATTCTCATTGAAAATTATTGGGTTTCCTCTTTATTATTTGTTTTCTGTGAGACAGGATCAACTGTGTAGCTCTGGCTTGCCTAGAACACAGTATAGAGACCATGTTAGCTTCAAACTCACAGAAATCTACCTTCATTTGCCTCCCATGTGCTGGGATTAAAGGCAAGTTTACATACCTAGAAGATTTCCTAATCTTAAAAGCTCCCCAAAGATAAAAATTTATGAATAGTCCTTATATCTAATTAGAAGTGCTGGGATTAAAGGCAAGTTTACATACCTAGAAGATTTCCTAATCTTAAAAGCTCCCCAAAGATAACAATTTATGAATAGTCCTTATATCTAATTAGAATGTTTTAGCTCTTTCCATTTTGGAACATGTTAAGAATTTGTGTGGTTTGACATGGAGGCTCGTGCATTTAATCCCAGATCTTAGGAGGCAGAGGCAAGGATCTCTATAAATTCAAAGCCAGCCTGGTCTACATAGTGAGTTGCAGAACAGTCAGAGTTACATAGGGAGATCATGTTTCAAAAGAGAAAAAAAGAATTACATGGTGAGATGTCATAGAAAATATACTTAAAGTGACAATAAATAAAGATATTTGGTGAGTTTTTTGGATATTTTTGCTTATAGTTTCAATTCTTTTGTTTGTTTATTTTGTTATGTTTTTTTGAGGCGGTTTCTCTGCAGCTTTGGAACCTGTTCTGGAACTAGCTCTTGTAGACCATGCTGGCCTCAAACTCAAAAAACTCCACCTGCCTCTGACTCTCCCTCCTGGCTTTATAGTTTCAATTTTTATTATGCCACTGGGTACCAATTACCTCAAGAATATGAAATTTTTTGAACTTCATTGTTTGGAATTTAATTTAGTAAGAGAAACTCTGCCAGAGACAAAAACAACGGTGATAAGGAGTCAGGATTCCAGACTTGCATTGCTAGTGAGCTGTAAGAATGCTTGCTTCAACAGACCTTCTCTCATGAAATTTATAGGTTTACAAGGTTTCTTTGTGTTTGTAGGCTGCAAGATCAGGCTGCAGAGACCATTGAAGCTCTGCATGCAGCTGGCTTGAAAGTCTGGGTGCTTACTGGAGACAAGATGGAAACAGCCAAATCCACGTGCTATGCCTGCCGCCTTTTCCAGACCAATACTGAGCTCCTGGAACTGACCACAAAAACCATTGAAGAAAGTGAAAGGAAAGAAGATCGATTACATGAATTGTTAATAGAGTATCGTAAGAAGTTGCTGCATGAATTTCCTAAAAGCACTAGAAGCCTTAAAAAGTAAGAAAGTGCATCTATTTCTTACTTATACATTGATACAAATGTAAATAACAGATGCTTTTGCAGAAGGCGCTATTTGCCGTAATTTATCATTCTCTGTTAATGTTTTATTCTTGTAAGTTAAAACATTCCCCAGAGGACTTGGTTAATGGTCCATTTGAGATCATTTGTCACTTTATACCTCTCTTAATGTAAAAGAAAATTAGATTTCTCAAGATGTTTTGTGAAAGCTCATTTTTGTTTTTTTTGACAGTGTTGTAAATTGAACCTAGGGCCTTATGCATTCTAGGCAAACACTACCACTGAGTTATCCCCAGCTCTCTGTCCTTTTTAAAATGAATTTATAATTCACATGTACTAAATGCATAAAATTGTACATACTAAGTTAATGAAATATTTTGATGCATGCACACACTATATAATGTTTAAATTATAGCTAAAGACACTTTTTCCCAAAGCATGTTTCTTTATAGCAAAAACTTTCAGAATCATCCCTTCTAACATTTTGAAATTTATGTAAATTAGTGTTACCTATAGTTATCCCACTCTATAGGTAATATACCAAAATTTCTTCCTTCTGTCTATTTATTACTTACTATCTTTGATCAACTTTTCCTCATCCTCATATCCACATACTCTCCTAGCTTTTGATAACCACCCTTGTATTCGCAACTTCCATGAAATCAATGCTTCGGGATTCATACGAATAAGATCACATATGATTTGTCTTTTTGTACCTGGATTATTTTATATCCTTATTATATTAAACATGATATAATGAGTTCATGTCATCTATGTAGTTGCAAATGACAAAATTTTATTTTTGTAGCAGCATAGTATTCTGTGTTATGTATGTCCCATATTTTTTTCACCTGTTTTTATTTGATAGCTAGATAGATACTTAGGTTGTTTCCGTCTCTGGGCGCTTGTGAATAGTGCTTAAATGAACACTAGAGTGCATATGTCTCTGACCTTCATTTTGCTCTTATATATATAATCAGTGATGAGATTTGTGGAGTATAACAGTAGTTTTCATTTTCTTTAAAAAAAACTTGTAAACTAGCTCAATTTCTAAACACTAAATGTCGGACATATAGTAACATCATTCTGTAACAATTCCACAAATTTTGAGGTCCTAGTGCCATTTTCTATGTGGATTATTTTGCCTCAGTACTCCAACAGGAACCAAATAAACTTTGATTTTGCCTTCAACAAGAATAGATTTATGGAGCCTAAGGGTTTCAAGAACAGCTTGCGATTCAAACAACTCAGTGCCCAGAGATAAGGTGTCCTTCAGTTCTTCTCATTGTCTATGTTAATTGCTTGAATTTGGTGTAACCATTAGTTGAATTCTTTTTCTGAAATGCCATCAGTTGTACCTGCAGTAATTGCAGAGACCTCCTGTAGAAAAAACTGTTTTCCCCCCTTTCTCCCCAAGATTTATTTAGGGGGCTGGAGAGATGAATCAGTGGTAAAGATCAAATATAATACATACTGCCTTACCAGAGGACCTGAATTCAGTTCCCATCACCTACATCAGGTGGCTCACAACCACCTATAACTCAAGCTACAGGGAATTTGATCAACTCTTTTGAACCCTGTGGGCACTTATACTCATGTGCACATACCCACACACATACAAAGAATGAAATTTTAAAAAATTTTTATTTATTTATTTGTATTTTATGTGTAGTAATGTTTCATCGGTGTGTTATGCATTATGTGTGTTTGTCTGTGTGTGTGTGCTCGCACGCATGTGCATTGTGCCAGTGGAGGTTAGAAGAAGGCACTGAATTACCTAGAACTGGAACTGGAGTTGCAAGCTATCTGATGTGGGTATGTAGGTGCTCAGAACTGAACCCAAGTCCTCTGCAAGAGCAGCAAGTGCTCTTAATCATTGAGCTATCTCTCCAGCTCTATTTTCCATTTCTTAATGGAATACTATTAAGTCTTTTGTATAGTTATTCTCATTTAAGCTTTATTGACAACTCAATTAGGCAAGTTTAATTCTCTTTATAGATAGAAACTAAGGCTCATCTGTAGGAGGAGGGCCTGCTTGCTCGTCCTGCTGCCCAGTTCCCAGCTGCCCTGCTAGCTTAGCCCCGAAATAACCACACAGAAACTATTCATTAAATTACTTCTTGGCCCATTAGCTCTAGCATCTTATTGGCTAACTCTTATATCTTAATTTAACCTATTTCTAGTAATCTGTGTATTGCCACGTGGCAGTGGCTTACCGGCAAAGATTCGGCATGTCTGACTCTGGCAGCTCCATGGTGTCTCTCCCCAGTTCCTCCTTTCTTTCTCCCAGCATTCAGTTCCATCTTCCCTGCCTACCTAAGCTCTGCCCTATCAACAGGCCAAGGCAGTTTCTTTATTCATTAATGGTTATTACAGCACATAGAAGGGACTTCCACATCACCTCTGTTAAAGCCTTCCTTTTTGTTTAAACAAAGAAGGAGAAATGGTATAGGAGGTCCTTCTGTCTACCTGTTGCTTTCAAAATAACTTCCTCAAAATCATACAGTTGTTAAAGAATTGAACAAATCTGTATAATTTCAGAGACTGTTCTTTTTAACAGCTAAGTTTATACATATTCTATTTACATATCTAATGTTTAAATAAGCTTAAAACTTAATAAGCCACATTCTTAAGGCTATGGACCATTTAAAACTACTATTGTTGTTCCAATACCAGTGAGATTTCATATTCATATCAGTTGCCTATGAGAAATGTTTTCTTTCTTTCCTTAGTCAAATAACATATATGGTTAGTCCAAATTATAATACATATTACTTGTCAGTTTTTTCATAGTTTGCTCAGACTGCTGTAGCAACACCATAGACAGTGAATAGGTATAGGCCTCACAGTTCTAGAAATCAAATGTTTGATCAGAGTGCCCTGGTTTCGTGAGTACTTTCAGATGACAGATTATTTTGATGTATCTTCTTCAAATGAAAGCAATTATCCCAACACATGAACCCAGTTAAACTTAGTGTGAAGTCCTTGTCTCCTAATAACATCACATTTGTGATTCTATTTCAGAATTTTGAGGGCACAATTAAGTTCATAACAGGCACAAATCCCATCATGAAGGTCCTGCCCTTGTGATCTTATCTAAACCTAATCAACTTTCAAAACCCTACCTTCTAATATCATCACAGTGAGGGTAGGCCTTTAATAAGTTTCGAAAAGAAATGAATCAGTCCTTAGCACTGTGTAGTACTAAATTTGAATAAGCCAGGCATTATGGAAAACTTACCTCACATTTTTTCTGTGTTCCTGGTTATGTATTTATAATTAGACATAGGCTTTTCCCAAGTTAATAGGCTTCAGATCCAGAATCCCTTTGTCAGCTTTGTTCCTTTCCCTTTTCTAATTCATAGTTTCCATCAAGCCTTAGCCATGCTTCAACTGATATTTCAGATAATATATCTAGCATCATATGTATTCAATGCTCTAAGCTCCTCTGCTAGATAAGGTCTTTAAATAAAGCACTGTCCATATCACAACTTTACCCTGAAACCTTTGGTATGCTCCATTAATCACAGATACTCTGGTCATATCAAAGGCCTGAGGTAGAGTTAATTTGCTTTCCAGTGTGCCCAACATACATGCTTTCCCTTCTTCTCTGCCTACAGTGTGACTTTGAAGTATCTCAATACACTAAGTATCAATCTCCCGTGTGAATTTATTCTTCCAATAACTGAGGGTATAACATTTATTATCTTGTTTGGTTGGGTATGTTCCCTTATGTGTACTACTGTCATTCTGTGGAGCTTTCTTTTCTCCAAGGAAAAATTAGACCATATGCTTTATAATTTTACTACAGATATTGAACCTAGGGCCACTGATCTGCTAGGCAAACACTCTTACTGAACTATAGCTCCAACCTCTAAATAAATAAATATATATAATTCCTCCATATGGCCTACTTGTATAGCTGGTGTTTATAAATATTTCTTCATTTGTTATTTTATGCTCAATAAATAAACCCTGAGTAAAGAAGCAAAGAAAAAAAGACAGTTTCATTGTATTTCTTTGTTTGTCGGGGAGGGACACTGTACTTCGTGTGGAAATTAGAGGACAATTAATGAGAATCAATTCTCTCCTTCAGCCATGTGCAACCCAGGAATCAAACTTTAGGTCATCTACTTGGCAGCAAGTGCCTTTACATATTGAGCTATCTTAAGTACACATGGTTGATGGCCCTTTAATTACTAAATGTGCTTACAAAATTATTAAACAAAATATGAATAAATATAAAATATGGTATAAATACAAAGAAATACAGAATAAGCAATGAATGCATTAAATTTTTGCTATTCAAAATTAGGTTCATGCAAGAGTGAGGGCAGGTGGTTAAAAATGCATAATTTAAGATCTCACCAAGACATATGGAGTAATTCTACACTTTAAAAACATGCCCAAGTCACCCACCCCTCTACACAGTAAATTTTGAGACGCATTAACGTAGATAACTAAATTTATAACTATGAAAGTTTCCTGTACCTACTGCTTCTAGTGGAGTGATTCTCAAAGGGCACCCAAGATTGCCTGGGCAGAAATTAAATGGGTGCTGTTTTGTTCCCCTCATTGCAACAGAAAATTGATTGAATTTGGTGTATTCTAAGTGTGTGGGTGTGTGAGAGAGATTTCATGCTTTTGTTATGTGTGTATTAGTCACTTTTCTATTGTAGTAAAACACCACTACCAAGGCAACTTATAGAAGTTAAGTGTTTATTTGGACTTGTGTTTCCAGAGGAATAAGAATCTGTGGCGGCAGATCAGAGGCATGGAAGCACAAACAAAAAGCTAAGAGCTTATATTTTTTGATTGCAAGCACAAAGCAGAGAGACCTAACTGGAAACGGCATGAGGCTTTGAAGCCAAAGATGGCCTTACTCTACCAAGGCCACACCTCCTAGGCCTCCCCCAACAGTGCCACCAACTGGAATTCAACTATTCAAATGTCAGAGCTCTATGGAAGATATTCTTACTCAAACTACCACAATGTGCATTCAAATTGTGATCCACACAAACCCCTACCTCTTTTACCACCTCCTCCAACCCACAAATCCCTTTCCCATATTCATGACTTTGTTGTTTGGTTAGTTGATTGCTTGCTTTTTTTTTTTTGTTTTTTTTTTTTTGTTTTAGAGAACTACTCTATGGCTGTGTTTTTGGAACTGATTTTTTTGAGACTAGGGCTCATGTAGCCCTGGCTGGCCTTGAACTTCTGATCCTTCTACCTCTATTTCTCTTTGCATTTGTTTTCTTGGCACCTAAATGCCTCTTAGTCATAGTCAGAAATTAAAACTACCTAAAAAATTTTTAAAATATAATTGTGTGGTACCAATTTGTGCCCATTACTTGGTCTACAAAGGGAGCCAGGTGTGGACAGTTTTTTTTTAAATATAGGTAAACTAGAGTTAAGAACCACTAGGTCATATAGAATGTTGTTTATTTAAATGATGTGTGTATGTATGTGTTTATATATTGTTGGGTTTTTTTCCTTGTTTTTTCAAGCCAGGATTTCTCTGTGTAGCTCTTGCTGTCCTGAAACTTACTTTGTAGGCCAAGCTGACCTCAAATTCAACAGAGATCCACCTGCCTCTGTCTCCTGAGTGCTGGGATTAAAGGCATGTCCCACCACCACCCGGCTATATAATTTTCTTTTATTTTGCCCTATTTGGAAAACCCTATTCTATCGATACTCTTGTCATTCAGGCAAAGATACTATATTTGTTTGCCCCTAAGTCATTTTATCTTTTGTTTCCCTAAAGTTTCAGGTTAACTGATTATCTTCATATCAAATTTTACATCATTTCACAGTAGTTTGACTAATTCGTACATAGTTCAAAAGACTCATTTTAAATTTTTTAGAGTCATACTGCACAACCACCTTCATTTTTATACTTTTCAGAACTTAGAAACAGTTCTTGCCTCCATGGCACTATTAGCCCCTTGTGCCCCGTTATTTCTGTTGTATAGGCTTCTTAATAGGCAAACTTTGTATAATCCACTTTGTTCTTTTTGTTCTCTTCCTCATTTGTCTACTGAAATTGACATTATCAATTAATCCTCCCTATAACTCCTTCTTAAGCCAGTTAAATAGCTCATCAGCTAAAAGCCCTTGCTATAGAATCCTTCTAACCTGAGTTTAAATCTCCAGAACCAACAGCAAAAGGAGAGAACAAATTCTAGATAGTTGCCCTCTGACCTTCACACATATGACATGCATGTGCATATGCACACAAAATAAAACTTTAAAAAACAAAATAAAAAGCTCTATTTCTGTGATATTCACCAAATGCTGATATTTCTTCCTTTGGCAATCTAGTATCTTCATTTTCTCCCTAATTAAACAGCTTTTTCTAACTAAAAGTCACTATTGCTATCTTTGGGGGCAGTTCGTTCTTTGGGATGAATAGATGAAGGAACTAGAACTGGTGATTTGTCTTATCTGGGATATTCATCTCTGTGATTAATAACCTCAAACTCAAGCAGGGTGTGGTGGTGCATGCCTGTAGTCCCAGGACTTAAGAAGGGAAGACAGGCAGGTCAAGGAGTTAAAGGGACCTTCTTAGTTACAGAGAGAGTTGAAGATCAGCTTGATCTGTATGAGACCTGTCTCAATAAAAATCAAGGTGTTAATTCTAACTGTATAATAGATTCAAACACATTTTTAAATCTTTTTCAGAGCCTGGACAGAACATCAGGAATATGGATTAATCATTGATGGCTCCACATTGTCACTCATACTAAATTCTAGTCAAGACTCTAGTTCAAACAACTATAAAAGTATTTTCCTGCAAATCTGTATGAAATGTACTGCAGTGCTGTGCTGCCGGATGGCACCATTACAAAAGGCGCAGGTAAGTGGATATTAGTTAATTTTCCATTCTGGATCCTCTTTACACATCTCATTTCCCTGCCTTTTCATTCTTTGTGAGCAAACCTGAAGTCTCTTCCAAATTATTTTTAAACCTGTACTGTACCTTGTACTCTCTAGGTTGCTGACCAGTTCTTTACTTTCTAGACTTCTCTAATGAGTACTTAGTTCCTACTGCCTCTGCCTGGTGTTCCTTCCTCCTCGTTGGCATTATTAACCCTGTGTATCCTGTTCTTCTCTTACTATTCTCCTAGCTTGGATACAAATAAACCTGGCCCAATTCCTTAAGCAATATTCTTTTCCTGGTTTCTTTACTACAGTTGACACTATCATTTACATTCTCCTCAAAATCTTCCTTGATTTCTGTGCATGCCCAAAATGCTGATATATTCTCCATCTTTGGCAGTGTAGTATCTTTTCATTTTGTTTTATCCTGTACTTTTAGATTTTTATTTTAATGTGTGTGAGTATTTTGACTACATGTATATCTCTGCACCATTTGGGTTTCTGGTGTCTGCGGAGGCTAGACGAGAGCATCAGAACCCCTGGAACTGGAGTTACAGGCATTCATGAGCTGCCACGTTTGTACTGAGAATTGAACCTGAGTCCTCTGAAAGAACAGCCAGTGCTCTTTACGACTGGGCCTTCTCTCTGACCCATTACCCTGAACTTCCTTAATAGTTTTTCTTTTCTATGGTAAAGTTTTCCTTTGATTTTCACTTTATGGACTATCTCTCTCTGAATTAACTCTTCCTTCCATTGATACAGCTCTAGTCTTGGCTTTTCCTTAAGATTATGTCTCTTGTTTCTAGCTGTATGCTAGACATTTCCATTTGGATTGCCTCCGACCACATTAAATTCTAGTATCTTAAGATATATCTTAGAGTTTTCTTGAACAGTTTATTCCTGTTACTAGGGCCATTTTATGTTGTAATAAGGGGGCTCGGGCTGCGTTCTGGCGCCGGGCCCCTTGTTCTGTCCCGCCCGGCTCCCAGTGCGTACCCGAAATAATTACACGGAAACTGTATTCATTGAAATACTGCCTGGTCCATTAGCTCTAGCCTCTTATTGGCCAACTCTCACATACTTGTTTAACCCATTTCTAATAATCTGTGTGTTGCCACTACTCGTGGCTTACCGGGAAAGATTCAGCGTCTGTGACCTGGGAGCTTCATGGCGGCGGCTCTCTCTGACTCTGTCCCCTTCCCAGCATTCTCTTCTCTTTATCCTGTCTATCTAAGTCCTGCCCTATCAGAAGGCCAAGGCAGATTCTTTATTAACCAATAAAAGCAACCCAAATACAGAAGGACCCTCCTACACCAATTTTACATTGTTCCCTGTGTATCATAGTATAGTCCGTTTTGTTTTCTACCAGTGCCTTCTGTACTTGGTGCTACTTGTACAATATTCTTCCATGTGGATCTGAATCCATGATCCATACATGAAAATTCATTAATCTAGTCACACCAGACCTATTTTATGAGTGGTTAGTATTATTACTTCCCAGTGTACCTTTTGGATATCATTCATTTTCTCTGAGAATACCCTATTATTTCCTTCCACATACAAATTCTACTAGTATTTCATTATTTTAATCATGATTTCTTCCATAAAATAACACCTAGTTGGCAAATACTTTCCTCTTCTTTGGTATCATAAGCTTTCTTATATGGAAAAGTTTCACATTTGTTTGTTTGTTGGGTGGTATGTGTACCTTGGTGCACATGTGAAGATAAGAAAACCACTTGCAGAAGTCTTTTCCTACCCTACCCTCCTCCATATGGGTATCAGGGATCAAACTTGGGTCTTCAGACTTGGTAGCAGGTGTTCTTACCCACTGAGCCATCTCATCAGCTTTTATATGGATAACTGGATAATAGCATGTACTCCTGTACAGATACCATATTTTATCTTTATTGTTTATCTGTTTATCTGATATACTTGAATTTAGAACTCATTTCTATTTTATTTGTATGCTTTCTAGTGACCACACCTCTTCTGTTATTAGTATATTGTTTTGAATGGTATTTTGCATATATTTATACTTAATGAAAAAGCTATTTTTAGTTAAATTAACTCTTATTCTTGAAAGCTACCTACAGTTTGGAGAAAAACTCTTAATATGGGTAACTTGAAAAGATTAGAAAAAACTATATATTTACCTTACCAATTCATTTGTGACTCTATAGTCAGTAACCACAAATCCTTTTATTATTTTCTACAAGTACAAATTATAATCTTTCAACCTAACCTATATTTTTCTTGAAAAGGTTGTCACCTTGATAATTATATTGCCTTCCAGGCTGCAATTTTTAATCCTTGAGGTACAAATTATTGCTGCACATAGTATACCAAGTGCAAATTAGTTAACCATTATTATAGCCCATTGAAACTGAATTTGAGTTTGGATTCTTTAGCTTTGTCCTTAGTTCTTTCACTTACAGGAATAAGGGAGTATTTCTGACAATCTTTTGTAAAGTTCTTAATAGGAATCAAATTAATTGGAGTGGTCATGCAAATGCTAACATTTCACTTCATTTTTATGTTGAATGAAATTGGACATGTAGGATTTTTTAAGTGATTTTAACGCAGCTAAAAACTTACTGCATCTTATTTAAAGAAATACTTTGTTGTCCCTTACTTGCATAAATTATTTGTAATCATTTCATTTATATTGAAAATGAATTTTATTTATGCTAACCAGCTAGATAAATCAGGGGACAAACTTTTTGGAAAACATTATTTAGTAGCTGAAACTTACATGTCATGTTAAGGCTACTAAATTCCACGAATCTTGAGAGTAGATGGCAAACAGTGACTATCTGAAACAGTGGAAAGACAGCTTTGACCCAAATATTTTCCCCAAGAAACTTTCCCATGAGGATTTTGAGACCCCTAAAGCAGAAATCATTGAACAACACTATAGGTGAACATTTTTTATTCAGTATTTGCCTTGAACACAAGATTGAATCACACTCAATGTTTTCGCATCTAGATGAGATACTGTTTAGAAAGTGACTGAATTTGTAGCATTTTTCTGCAAATCTCATCCCTTTTAAGATACCCCCTTTGAAATGTAGCTATCTGTAAGAGAAAACAAACCATACTGGGTAGTGAGGAGAGTTAGTAAAATGTAATTGGCAGCCATATAGGTGCATAAGATTAGCATATGTTTCATAATTCAGAATTGGGGTATTCTAAAGGGAGTTAGGAATGTCTTCAGAAAGAAGGGATTAAGAGATAACCAAAACACTATTCTGATTTTTCCATTTTTGTTCTGGTAGCTTTGTACATGTTACCTCAAATCCGATTTATGGTCTTCACTCTCACATTCAAAAATATAATTTAAAAAGAACATGTAAAAAGATGGCAAACAAAGGAAACATGCCAATCTTTAGTAAGCATGACAAGAAAGGTTTTGAACATTTATGCATGTACAGACCTAGAAACAAATGGGGTGCTAGTGTTTCATTTTAAATGACTATGTTACTTTGCACCTGACAACTTAAGACTCATACATACGTACGCAAACTTTGTGTTTGGAAATCCTCCATTTATGCTTATAAATGACAGTAAACTCCAGTGAGTTACTACACATTCTGCTTTTGACTTTTCTATCTCTTGTATTTTATGTTTAGATTGTCAGAATGGTGAAGAACTTGAAAGGCAGCCCTATAACACTGTCAATAGGTGATGGTGCCAATGATGTCAGTATGATTTTGGAATCTCATGTGGGAATAGGTAAGAAATATTTAGTGTGATGGCCTCTATAAGGTATCATCGTCAGTATTGCTTTTTAGGTTGAATCAGTCTTACTCTAGATTGTTTTAGTTACTCACCTGGAATTTGAGCTTGGGAATAATTGTTAATATAATAAAAGATTTCTTCTAATAGTGACCATTCCAAGGTCCTCCCCATAGTAGTGATAGGGTATTTATATTTGCCAATAAAGTGGATTTTTTTTCCCAAGGCAGGGTTTCTCTGTGTAGCCCTGACTGTCCTGAAACTCACTCTGTAGACCAGGCTGGCCTGGAACTCAGAGATCCACTTGCTTCTGCCTTTTGAGTGCTGGGATTAAAGATGTGAACCACACCCACCTGACTTCAAAATGGATTTTTCAAACCTTGTGTCATGATTAATTGAGTAGTTCCTATTTTGACAGCATGCATGATATTTTATTAATTTCTTACACCTTTAGCCAGGCTGCCTACTCTATTACTGTTCCCTCTGTCTTTTGAGATTGTTAACTGTTAGAGTTTAAGAAAATATCACTGGCTGGCTCATTTTCCACAGTGGTATTTATAGGTACTGTGGGCTATGGTGTTGAAGTCTTATACCAACAGATTTTCTGGCCCCTACACAAAGTTTGCACACACCCAATTGCTATTAAGCACCCCAGTAACATTGGGCAATGGATTGGGAGCACATACAGAATTAAAATATTGGAATATTATATAGTGAAGTTTAAATTCCAAAATTCCTTCTCCCACTCAAAAGTAAAATGATTTAGCATGGAATTCTAAGTTTTGCTCATTGGTTACCCAATGTGGAAATAGCCTATGACTCATAAAATCAGTTTCATATAGTGAAAGGGTTTCACTGTCTTCTCATTGATTTCCTTGACCACAAAACCCAGACCTCTGACTTGCCTTAATATAACATCTAGTTTAGTGTTATGCACAGTTAAGCAGATACGGAATGTCTTAAATAATTTTCAGGTGGATTTTTCCCCTCTAGATAATTTTTGCTTTGTAATGATTGAAATAATGACTCTATTTAATTGTTTTATATTGTACTAACAAATAGCTAATCAGTTAAACATACTTTTATTTGGTGAGTCTCAGTATCATTGTTAAAGCCACTTTTTATTTTAAAAGAAGTAAATCTAAGGTATACACTAGATTTGTAGCATTTAAATAGCTTAAAAATATAAAAACAGACCAGGCATTTGCTCATTCTATAAAATTATCACCATACAAAATATTCTTTCTTCAGGTATTAAAGGAAAAGAAGGTCGCCAAGCAGCCAGGAATAGTGATTATTCTGTTCCAAAATTTAAACATTTAAAGAAACTGCTATTGGCTCATGGACATCTTTATTATGTGAGAATAGCACATCTTGTTCAATATTTCTTCTATAAGGTATGTGATCAGATGTTTATAATTTAGCTGTTTTGCAGCGGATTGTTTTTGAAACAGGATCTTGCTATGTGGCCTAGATTTAAATAAATTTGTTTTTGTTTGTTTGTTTTGGGTTTTGGAGACAGGATTTTTCTGTATAGCACTGGATGTCCTCAACTAGCTCTGTAGATCAGACTGGCCTCGAACTCACAGAGATCCGCCTGCCTCTGCCTCCTGAGTGCTGGGAGTAAAAGAATCAAACTTCTTATGTAACTAGGGCTAACACACACTTCTCCTATCCCAACCTTCAAGGTGGTTGAATTACAGATGTGTACTACGGTGCAATTTAATTTCTGAGAATCAAAACCAAGACTTTACTGCTCCTGAATATAACCTGCACAGTCTGGTTAATGTTGGTTTTGTTTATGTGTGTGTATGGATGATCAGAGATGATCATCTGTTATTAGATAACCAATTGGTGTGCTCTTTCTTGGGGAAGACTGTTTCTCCCACTCTTGGCATTCCTTGTGTAGGGTTGACACTTCCTGATCTTTTCTCCATCCACTTTGGCTTGTATATTGCTGTTGTCCTTTTTCAGCTGATGTTTAGGTGATCATGTTGGTGAGATTTCTCTGGGTTAGCTTCTGATGTTACTAGGAGACGCAATCTCACATCGAATTCCCTGGTCCTCTGGCTCTTAAAACCTTCCCCCACTCTTCCTTAGTGTTCCCTGGGTCTTAGGTGTGGGAGTTGTTTTGTAAATGTATCTATTGGAAACTGAGCTCCACAACTGTGCATTAGATTGTTTGTGGTTTTCTGTAACGTTATCTACCAATTTCTAAAATAAGTTTGTTTGATGATACCACTGCATCTGTGGGTATAAGAGCAAATGTTTAGAATGTAGTTAGAATGCTGGTTTAGTAAAGTGGTGACTGTATGTTCTCCTCCAAGACCCATGACTTCACTAGCCCTGAGTAGTTAGCTAGGTTTCCAGTACCAGGCATCATTTCCTTGTTGAGTGTATCTTAAGGCCAATTAAAGAGCTGTTGGTTACTACCTTATGTGGTCCACCACTGCACCCTTAGGGTTATTAAGCAATTCTGGTTCTCGATATAGTTCATATGCATCATTGATTGGTAAGACTGTAGGTTGCCTCCCTCCTTAGGAAGCTTGCATGGTGCCTTCTGAATGCTATTCTGAAGAGGCATTCAGGTCAGTTCCAACTCAGGGGCTTCCAGCTTCCAGGCCCTTTGTCTGAAGTGTATGGTATCTTCAGCAATAGGGACTTAATCCTTCCACCTCTTGGAGATAACCAAGGGTAATAGCAGTAGACTGTATGTTTTTGGACAGTGCTGGCCAACAACTCAAAAGAGGGCTTTTCATGCCTATTATTGAGGTTTTTTGCTAGGTGGTCTTTGGCTCTTGGAAGGAGCATTGTCAGCACAGATTAGAAGATTTAATTTAAATTGTATATGCATATTTATACACAGACTTACATGTTTTATAGGTTTGTTTTTTAAGTATATAGTTAACAGTATGATTCCTTATGACTTTTTCAAACTTCCTTGCTATAACTTCACCTTTCTTCTTCTTTCTCCTGTATTTATCTCCTTTCCCTCCAAATTAGAGCCCCCGTTTTTTCCCATTTCCCCAATCAGATCACTTGTATTTCCTTCTCTATGACTCCCACAACTCACCAACACTAGCAGTCGCTCCTCTTTACATTCGTGTTTCTACAATTACTCCAGGATATGTCCTCATGTCTGAAGATTTGGAACTAAAAGCCTCCCATGAGAAAGAATATGTGATAATTGTCTCTCTGGATTTAGTTCAATCCATTTACCTGCATAATTGATGGTTTCATTTTTCTTTACATCTGAATAGTATTCCATAGTGTATATATACTCACGTTTTCATTATCCATTCACTGGTTGATGGACATTTAGGTTGGGTTATTTCTGTTTCCTAGCTGTTGTGAATAGAGCAGCAATAAATATGGCTAAGTATCTGTGGAATAGGTTTTCTCATCCTTTGGACATATGCCAAGGAGTACTATAGCTGGGTCATATGGTAGTTTTATTTTTAGTGTTTTGGAATTTCTCCACACTGACTTCACAGGGGCCTCACCTGTCTGCAATTTGCATGTCATCCTTGTGCAGGGGCCATGATAATTTCCTGTATTTTTCCAGTGTTAGTGAATGTGCTGCTGAAGTGAGCACTGTTTTTATTTTTGAGACATTATCTCACTATATGACCCTGGTTAACTTGAAAACTCCCTGTGCAGACCAGGGTGGTCTCAGACTCACAGAGATCTACCTGCCTCTGCCTCCCAAGTGCTGGAATTAAAAGTATAAAGTGTGCTACTGTACCTGACCATTTCAGTAATTTCTAACTTTAAATTATTTTTGTGTATGTCTTTGGAATTATACTTGGTTTACCAAAACCCTAAGGTACATTGTTACTTATTTGAGAGCTCTGATTTTCCCTCTTTAGCAAGGTCTCATTTATCTCAGGCTGGGCTTGAACTAAATGTGTAGCTGAGGATGACCTTGAATTTGTGATCCTTTGGTCCCTAATTCCCAGGTACTGTGATTATAGGTGTACGTCTTCATGCTGAGTTTATGTGGTGTTGGTGATTGAACATAGGGCTTTACACATGCTGAACGTGTACTCTACCAAATGAGTTAGATCTCCAGCCTCATCTGATGTTTTAAATGCAGATACTTATAGATATAAATTTCACTCTTAGGACTACTTAACCTATAGGTTTTGGTATGTTGTATTTTCGTTTTCATTCAGATCTCTGTTTTTTTTTAATTCCCTCCTTGATTTTCAGTGACCCATTCATCATTCCATAGAGTATTTTTCTTTTTGTTTGTTTTTGAGACAGGATCACACTGTGTAGTTCTAGCTGTCCTGGAACTCACTGTGTAGCTCTGGCTGGCTTGAGACTCATAGATATCAGCCTTCTTCCACCTCTCTGTCTCCCAGGTACTAGTGTTTAAAGGTGTGTGCCACCACACTTGGCTCAGAGAGAGTTTTTTAATGTCTGTGATTTTGTGTATGTTCTCTAGCTTTTCTTGCTATTGGTATCTAGTTGTAGTCTATTTTTGTCAGTTAAAGTACAAGAAATTAATTTTCCTCCATGTATTAAGATTCACTTTGAGTTGGATGGTGGTGGTGGTGGTGGTGGTGCACGATTTTAATCCAAAGCACTCAGGGGGCAGAGGCAAGCCGATCTCTTGAGTTTAAGGTCAGCGGGGTCTACACAGTGAGTTCCAGGACAGCCAGGGCTGAAACCCTGTCTCGGGAAAAAAAAACTGACTTTGTGTCCTATTGTTACTGTATGTTCTATTTTACAGAAAGGTCCATGGATTGCTGATAATACTACATTCTGCTGTGTTCACATAGAATTTCTATAGAAAACTGTTAAACTCATTTGATCTGTAATGTCATTTAACCCAGACATTCCTTACCCCTCAACACATACCTTTTAAAATAAGGATAATTATTTGTAAGTAGACTATTAAAGGCACCTGTTATTGTTGTTTTGGTATTGTTCCTTTTTCTCCCTAAGTATATTTTTTGGAATACCTTTTTCTATCCTTACACCTAAGATTGTATCTATCTTGGATGCTGAGATGTATTCCTTGGAGGCAAAAAAAATGGATAGATCCCATTTTAAAATCCATCTTCTAATCTGTGTCTGTTTGTTGGGGAATTGAGACATAAGTATTATTAGTATTGAAGTATTTTAATTCCTCTTATTACTATTCCTTATTTGCTTAACTGTTGTTTCTTTTCTATAGACTTGCGGTCATGTTTATCTTTCTCTTCAATCCAAAGGATTCCTTCAAGTATTTTCTGTGTAGGTTGTTTAGTGGTTATGAATTCTTTTATCCTGTTTTTATCACAATTAACTTTTCTTTCTCCTTCAATTATGATAGTTTTGTTGGAAGCAATTTGGATGATTGTTGTCTTTAAGGGCTTGAAATGAATCATTCTAGAAGAGCTCCTGGCCTTTAAAGTTTTTGTTTAGAAACCTTGTATTATTCAAATGAACCTGACTTTATAGGTGACGTTGTGTTCCTTCTTGCAGTTGTGTGTATGTGTACACACTCAGACACTCAAGTACTGCAACGTCTTGAAGTCACTTCTTTCCCTTTACCATCTGTGTCCTGGGTATCTAACTAAGGTTGCCAGGCTTAACAGCAGATGCCCTTACTCACTGAGCCATTACTCTGTCTTCATATTAATTTATCTTTGTCATTGTTCTGTTTCAGTTTCTCTACCTTGTCTTTAAGCCCTGATATTCTGTCCTCCCTTTGATCCATTCTATTGGTAAGACTTTTTAAGAAGCTTTTAATTTGACTTATTGAATGTTTTGTTTCCAGTATTCAATTTGTTCTTTTACTTAGCATTTCTAACTCTTTGCTGAATTGTATTTTCATATCCTCTGTTTACTTATTTCATTTAACTGTTTGTGCTGAGTATCCTGTTTTGGAACCTTTGTCTGTATTCACACTGTCTCTGACCAGGTTTTCTCCTAGCTGGGTACTATGAGGTTTTGAAGCAATGTTTCTTCACCGTAGTGTAGAGAGGTATTCTGCTTGCTAGATTCAGCCTATAGTTGTAATACTTACTCTTAGTTCCCAGAGGTTGCAAAGCATGTATTGTTTTGAGCCTGCCAAGCCATCAACTCAGCAGGAGTCTTTTAAAATGGTGTTTTACAACTGTTCTAGTTAATTGCCAAAGAAAAGGGTGTTTTTTAAAAAAAAGTCTTTTCTCTGAAATCACCATGCATATCTTTTGTCTCCTTTCTTCCAACTTTCTTTTCTATTATAAATGTCTTTTGCTGAGAGTATTGTGTCAATTTTTGAGGCTCTCTGTCTTAAGTTTCAGTGATCTCTAACAGAGAGGAGGGAGTTTCCCAGACTATGCTGTCCCTTCAGGTCAGACTCTATTTATTTTTTTCTGTTCTTATTTCCAAGGTTTTCTGTTTTACTTTAAACTAAACTAGAGATTTTGTGTCCATCACCCATATCTTTTGATAGCTATCCCCAGATTATTCCCTAGATAATCCATCAGCCCAAGCCTACATGATGTCCACCATCTCGTCTACCGTCTACTGTTTCACTTTATTCATTTTGTCATCTATGGCCCATCAAATGAGTCATCATCAATGATCCCTCGTGGTATATATAGCACCAGATGCCAAGGCTCCCATATATGCATTTGTTAATTAAAAAAATTTAAAAATTAATCAGGTGCAGGTGTGCACCTTTGATCCCAGCACTCGGGAAGCAGAGATAAGTGAATCTCTTGTAAGTCTGAGGCCATCCTGAGTTACATGAGGAGACCTTGTCTCCAAAAATAAAAAAATAAAAATAAAATAAAGGAGAATGTTTATAAATAACACATGTATGTATATAGAAAGGAAACTGTATAGCTTATATATAAGAATATGGATATTCTTTTCATATTTATACATATATGTATATATGTATGTATATATGTATAAATATGATGCCAGGTTGCCAGATTTGCTATAAAAACAAAAACAGCCCTGCCTTGCCAATCTGTATTAACTAATTGTTGGGTCAAATATTGAAAAAGAAAAGTTATAATTATGATTATATTAATTGAACCCAATGTGTGTAAAATAGTTTGACAGAAGCACTTAATTTATTAATTAATCCTCAAAAGCCTCCTATGAGACAAGTTGCAGTATCTCAATTTTAAATATATAAAAAAATAGATCTCAAGGAAATGCTGTCTTGGTTCTACAGCTGAGAAATATGAGAAGTATATTCCAACAGTAGGTTAAATCCAAGAATCTACATCAGAGCTAGGGTCTGTTGGGCTTGGCATCACTGATTATTTTTTGACCTTCCCCTAATAGAAGGTCCCCCTGAAGATTTATCCTGTATTTGTTTGCTAATCTGACTCCTCCCAAAAAGCTTGGTTTGTCCCCAGTTGGATTTTGGCCTGCAATTCAAACATCTACCACCAGATGGAATGAATTCTCTGTTAAAAGAACAAAACAAGCCTTAACTTACCAAATGTTGACCAGTGTTCAAAAATTTTCTCCCCATTCACAACAAAGGGTATCAGAGATTATTTATGTAGGTGATGCCTTCTGTGTTCCTTATCATCTACATTACTGACTCAACACTATTCATTATAAAAAGCTGTCCTTTGTCCAAAAAGGATTTCTAATCTTTTAACAGCCTTTGACTTATCTTTTAAAAAGGCATTCCCTCTTTTTTTTTAGATTTATTTTTAACATGTGTGTGAGTATGTGCACATGATCGAAGGCGTGCATGGTATCAGATGACCCTGGAGCTAGAATTAAGGACATTGTAAGATGTCCATGTGGACCATGGGAACAAAATTCCATCATCTCTGGCTGAATCAACTGATTCGACTGCTGAGTCATCTTTTCAGCCTTTCCATTCCCCACCCCATTTTCTTAGCATTTCATTTTCAAATTGTTTCCCCATTAATGGAGTACTTTAGCTACAAATCTATGTTTGTTTCTTTATTCAATCTTCCTCACATAATAGAACCAAGTTACTTTAAAATTACTACTTTGCAAAGAAATTTTACTCTGTTATGTTGTCCGTTTTCTTTTACTCTAGCCCCATATGGGACTGCCAAAATATAGTGCTATTTGGCTTTTTGGGGGAGCTCACCACCCAGTTCCCAAATAAATAACATGTGGAGTCTTATTATTACTTAAAATCACCCAGCCTTATCTTGACTTGTTTCTGGCTAGCTTTTCTTAAATTATCCCATCTACCCTTTGCCTCTGGGCTTTTTCGTCTTCTTACTTCTGTATATTTTACTTTCACTCTTAGTTCATCCTAGGCTGGCTGTGTGACTGGCTCCTAGTGTCTCCTTCCCTCCTTTTTGTTAGGAATTTTCCTAACCCGAGCTCTCTGCCGATGCAAAAATCCCAATCAAGCCAAATCACAACAAGCCAAATTAAAAAATATCCAGGTTTAATGGGATTCCTGCGCTCTCAGGTAGCCCCAGGGGGAACCGGGAAGCAACAAAGTGACTATGTTGGGGGGGGGGTGGGGACCACAGTGGAGCTTTCCTGGGAAGCAGATTAAATAGACTGGGGGAGTGGTCAAGATTTTGGCAGGCTGTCTTGACCCTCCTCCAGGGAGGGGTGAAGGCTTAGCAGGCACAGGGATGGGACCTCCAAAGATGGAGGCCAGAGACGGGGACTTGGGACTTACATTCCAGACTGTTTGTATAAGGGGTAACAGGGAGCTGAGGTGATATTTTGACTAACATTTAGGCTCTCTTAGGAAAAAGGGGTGTTGACTCAAGTCTGGCTACTTCCTGCAGGCATGGAACTACATGGGGAAGGGGGAGAGCTGAGTGTTGGTGGGTCCATGCTCAGCCAGAGGTGTGGCTGGAAAGGCATCCCATGTACTATCATCCGGGAGACGCCAGGCAACTGTTCCTTGGGGGAGGTGAGAAAGCAGGTATCTAGGAAAAAAATATTGTTATCACCAAAGATGACTGTGCCAGGATAAGGAGGAACAAGTAGGTCCTTCATTGTAGCATCTTGAAAAACCGGAGGGTAGAAGGTCGTGTCTGCTGGACAGACCAAGTGTCCTGAGTAGGTGCCTGCTTGAGCCTGGAGAGATGGTACCAGCATGGGTGTCCCAAGAGCTTGGCATCCAAGGGGGTGGTGAGGATTACCGTGTGAGGTCCTGTCCATCAAGGTTCAAGAGACCTAGGAGTTAGCTGTATGAGTAGTAGTCTGTCCCCTGGGGAGAGCAGGGCAGGTTTAGGGACATTAGGGTACACTGGTGTGGGGGCAGGGAGACAACTGTCAGCTTGTGAATGAAGGGACCTTAAAAGGGAGAGGTAGAGTAGGTACCCCGCCAGTGGAGGCGTTTGAACTGGGAGGTGATGGTTAAGGAGAAAGGGCCTGCCATAAAGCAGATCAAAAGGGCTCAGGCCCATGGGGGAATGTGGGGTGGTCCTGAGGCGAGTAAGGGCACTGGGGAGAAGGGAGGGCCAAGATAACATGAGTTCAATGGAGAGCTTGGTTAGTTGTTGTTTGATGAGTCCATTTGCCCTCTCCACCTTTCCTGAGGATTGTGGATGGTAGGGGGTGTGGAATTTCCAGGATATGTTGAGAGCTTCTGACATGAGCTCCATTACCCTAGAAGTGAAGGTTGGCCCATTGTCTGCCTGGATGGTTCTTGGGACACCAAACCGAGGAATGATGTGGTCCAGGAGTACTTGAGCCACCACATCTGCTGCTTTTTTTGTTTTGTTTTGTTTTGTTTTGTTTTTATTCTTTCTCAATTTTTATTTTCTATTCAAAAATTGACACTTCTTCCCCTTCTCCTATTCCCCTCCCGCTCCCCCAAAAACCCTCCTCCCTCCCCTTCCATCCTTAAGAGAGGGCAGGGTACCCTGCCCTGTGGGAAGTCCTAGGCCCTCCCCCCTCCATCCCTGCCTAGGAAGGTGTGCATCCAAGCAATCTAGGGTCCCAAAAGCCAATATATGTAGAAGAGACAGGTCCCAGTGCCATTATCAATGGCTTCTCAGTCTGTCCCCATTGGCAGCCACATTTAGAGAATCTGGTTTGATCACATGTTCGTTCAATCCTGGTCCAGCTGGATTTGGTGACCTCCCATTAGATCAGGCACACTGTCTCAGTGGGTGGACCAACCCCTCATAGCCCTGACTTCCTTGCTCATATTCTCACTCCTTCTGCTCTTCAATTGGACCTTGGGAGTTCAATCCATTGCTCTGATGTGGATGTGGGCCTCTGTCTCTATCTCCATCCATCAGACGAAATTTCTATGGTGATATTCAAGATATTTATCAGTGTGACTATGGGACAAGGCCAGTTCAGGCACCCTCTCCTCTACTGCTCAAGAAACTAGTTGGGGACATCCCCGTGGACACCAGGGATACCCTCTAGAGACATGTCTCTTGCCAACCCTAAAATGGCTCCCTTAATGTAGATATCTTCTTCCCTGCTCCAATATCTGCCCTTCCTCCATCTCCCTTCTCCCACTCCCCCAATCCCTCCCCTGTCTTTCCCTTCTCCCTTCTCCTTCCTCCTCTACCCTTCTTCCAAGCCTATCCCACCCCGTGCTCCCAACTGTTGCCTGGCAATCTTGTTTGGTTTTTTACCGCTGAGTACTCTAATGTGTATATGTTCCACACTTTCTTGATCCATTCTTCCATTGAGGGGTACCTAGGTTGTTTCCAGGTTCTGGCTATTCCAAACAATGCTGCTATGAACATAGTTGAACAAATGCTTTTGTAGTATGGTTGGGCATCTCTTGGGTATATTCCCAAGAGTGGTATTGCTGGATCCAGAGGTAGGTTGATTCCCAATTTCCTGAGAAACCGCCACACTGATTTCCAAAGTGGTTGCACAAGTTTGCATTCCCGCCAGCAATGGATGAGTGTTCCCCTTACTCCACATCCTCTCCAGCATAGGCTATCCTTGATTTTAGCCATTATGACAGGTGTAAGATGGTATCTCAAAGTTGTTTTGATTTGCATTTCCGTGATTGCTAAGGAAGTTGAACATGACCTTAAGTATCTTTTGGCCATTTGAACTTCTTCTGTTGAGAATTCTCTGTTCAGATCATTACCCCTTTTTTTAACTGGGTTATTTAGGATTTTAATGTCTAGTTTCTTGAGTTCTTTATATATTTTGGAGATCAGACCTTTGGTGAAGATCTTCTCCCATTCACTAGTTTGCCTTTTTGTCTTAATGACTGTGTCCTTTGCTTTACAGAAGCTTCTCAGTTTCAGGAGGTTCCATTTATTCATTGTTGCTCTTATTGTCTGTGCCACTGGGGTTATATATAAGAAGTGGTCTCCTGTGCCCATGTAATATAAGAAGTGGTCTCCTGTGCCCATGTATTGCAGGCTACTTCCCACTTTCTCTTCTATCAGGTTCAGTGTGGTCGAATTTATATTGAGGTCTTTAATCCATTTGGACTTGATGTCTGTGCATGGTGATAGATAAGGATCTATTTTCATTCTCCTACAGGTTGACATCCAGTTATGCCAGCACCATTTGTTAAAGATGCTTTCTTTCTTCCATTGTATAATTTTATCTTCTTTACCAAATATGAGGTGTTCATAGGTTTGTGAATTAATATCTGGGTCTTCGATTTGATTTCATTGGTCAAGTCTCTGTTTTTATGCCAATACCAAGCTGTTTTCATTACTGTAGCACTGTAATAGAGTTTGAAGTCTGGGATGGTAATGCCTCCGGAAGTTCCTTTATTGTATAGGATTGTTTTGGCTATCCTGGCCTTTTTGTTTTTCCATATAAAGTTAGTTATTGTTCTCTCAAGGTCTATGAAGAATTTTGTTGGGATTTTGATGGAGATTGCATTAAATCTATAGATTACCCTTGGTAGAATTGCCATTTTTACTATATTGATCCTACCAATCCAGGAGCATGCGAGATCCTTCCATTTTCTGGTATCCTCTTCAGTTTCTTACTTCAAGGCCTTAAAGTTCTTGTCAAATAGACCTTTCCCTTCCTGAGTTAGTGTAACCCCAAGATATTTTATGCTATTTGTGACTATCGTGAAAGGTGATGTTTTTCTGATTTCCCTCTCTGTCTCTTCATCCTTTGTGTATAGGAGGGCTACTGATTTTTTGAGTTGATTTTGTATCCTGCCACATCACTGAAGGTATTTATCAGCTGTAGGATTTCTTTGGTAGACTTTTTGGGGTCACTTATGTACACTATCATATCATCTGCAAATAATGAAAGTTTGATTTCTTCCTTTTCAATTCGAATCCCCATGATTTCCTTATGTTGTCTTATAGCTATTGCTAGAACTTCAAACACTATATTGAAGAGATATGGAGAGAGTGGACAGCCTTGTCTTGTTCCTGATTTTAGTGGAATGGCTTTGAGTTTCTCTCCATTTAATTTGATGCTCGCTGTCGGCTTGTCGTATATTGCTTTTATTATATTTAGATATGATCCTTGTATCCCTAATCTCTCCAAGACCTTTATCATAAAGGGGTGTTGAATTTTGTCAAATGCTTTTTCAGCATCTAATGAAATGATCATATGGATTTTTTCTTTCAGTTTATTTAAATGATGGATTACATTGATAGATTTTCGTATGTGGAACCAGCCCTACATCTCTGGGATGAAGCCTACTTGATCATAATGGATAATTTTTGTGATGTGTTCTTGGATTCGGTTTGCCAGTATTTTATTCAGAATTTTTGCATCGATGTTCATGAGTGAGATTTGTCTGTAATTCTCTTTCTTGGTTGCATCTTTGTGTGGGTTTGGTATCAGGGTAACTGTAGCATCAAAAAAGAGTTTGGCAATGGCTCTTCTGTCTCTATTATGAGAAACATTAAGGAGTATAGGTATTAGCTCTTCTTGGAAGTTCTGATAGAATTCTTCATTAAAACCATCTAGTCCTGGGCTCTTTTCGGTTGGGAGGTTTTTGATGACAGCTTCTATTTCCTCGCGACTTATAGGTCTATTTAAATTTTTCACCTGGTCTTGATTTAATTTCGGTACATGGTATTTATCTAGAAAATTGTCCATTTCTTGTACATTTTCCAGTTTTGTGGCATATAGGCTTTTGTAGTAAGACCTAATGATTCTCTGAATTTCCTAAGTGTCTGTTGTTATGTCCCCCTTTTCATTTCTGATCTTGATAATTTGAGTGTTTTCTCTCCACCTTTTGATTAGTTTGTACAGGGGCTTGTTGATCTTGTTGATTTTTCTCAAGGAACCAGCTCTTTGTTTCATTGATTCTTTGTATTGTTTTCTTTGTTTCTATTTTGTTGATTTCAGCCCTCAGTTTGATTATTTCCAGTGTTCTACTTCTCCTGGGTGAGTCTGCTTCTTTTTTTTCCAGAGCTTTCAGGTATGCTGTTAAGTCACTAATGTGTGCTTTCTTCATTTTCTTTATGTGGGCATTAAGTGCTATGAACTTTCCTCTTAGCACTGCTTTCATAGTGTCCCATAGGTTGGGATATGTTGTGTCTTTATTTTCGTTGAATTCAAGGAAGACTTTAATTTCTTTCTTTATTTCTTCCTTGACCCAGGAGTGGTTCAGTAGTTGACTGTTCTGTTTCCATGAGTTTGTAGGCTTTCTGGGAATGGAATTGTTAAATTCTAACTTTACTATATAATGATCCGATAAGACACAGGTGGTTACTCCAATTTTTTTGTATCTGTGGATGTTTGCTTTGTTACCGAGTATGTGATCAATTTTCGAGAAGGTTCCATGAGATGCTGAGAAGAAGGTATATTCTTTCCTATTTGGGTGGAATGTTCTATAGATGTCTATTAAGTCCATTTGATTCATTACATCTGTTAGTTCTCTTATTTCTCTTTTAAGTTTCTGTCTGGTTGACCTGTCCATTGGTGAGAGAGGAGTGTTGAAATCTCCTACTATTAGTGTGTGGGGTTTGATGTGTGCCTTCAGTTCTAGTAATGTTTCCTTTACATATGTGGATGCTTTTATATTAGGGGCATAGATATTCAGGATTGAGACTTCATCCTGATGGATTATTCCTGTTAAGAGTATAAGATGTCCATCTCCATCTCTTCTGATTGATTTTAGTTTGATATTAGTATAGCCACACCTGCTTGTTTCTTAGGGCCGTTTGATTGAAAACCCTTTTCCCAACCCTTTACTCTGAGATAATGTCTGTCTTTGTGGTTGAGGTGTGTTTCTTGTAAACAACAGAATGTCGGTTCCTGTTTTCGTATCCATTCTCTTAACCTGTGCCTTTTTATAGGTGAATTGAGTCCATTGATATTAAGTGATATTAATGACCAGAGGTTATTAACTGCGGTTATTTTTTTAGGGTTGTAGATTTTGTGTGTTTCCCTTCTTTGAGTTGTGCTGGTGGAGGGTTGTTAGATGTCTGTGTTATTATGGGTGTTGTTTGCTTCCTTTAGTTGTGGTTTTATTTCTAGTACTTTCTGTAAGTTTGGGTTTGTGGCTATGTATTGCTAAAATTTGTTTTTATCCTGGAATATCTTGTTTTCTCTATCAATTGTGAATGAAAGCTTTGCTGGGTATAGTAGTCTGGGCTTGCATCCATGGTCTCTTAGTGTCTGCAGCACATCTATCCAAGACCTTCTGGCTTTCATGGTTTCCATAGAGAAGTCAGGTGTAATTCTGATAGGTTTACCTTCATATGTTACTTGACCTTTTTGCTTTGCAGCACTTAGTATTCATTCTTTATTCTGTATGTTTTGTGTTTTGATTATTATATTGCAAGTGGAAGTTATTTTTTTTTGATCCAGTCTATTCGGTGTTCTGTTTGCTTCTTGTAACTTCATAGGCATATCCATCTTTAGGTTGGGAAAGTTTTCTTCTATAATTTTGTTGAATATATTTTCTGGGCCTTTGAGCTGTACTTCTTCTCCTTCTACCCCTATTATTCTTAGGTTTGGTCTTTTTATGGTATCCCAGATTTCCTGGATGTTTTGTGATGAGAATCTGTTGGATTTGTTGTTTTCTTTTGATCAATGAGTTTTCTCTATCGTATCTTCAGCGTCTGAGATTCTTTCTTCTATCTCTTGCATTCTGTTGGTTATACTTGTCTCTGTAGTTCCTGCTCGTTTACCCAGATTTTCCATCTTCAGCCTTCCCTTGGTTTGTGTTTTCTTCATTGCCTCCATTTCAGTTTTCAAGTCTTGAACTTTTTCCATTACCTGTTTGATTGCTTTTTCTTGGATTTCTAGGGTATCTTTGAGGAATTTATTCATTTCTTCTAACTTTTTGGTAGTCTTCCCCTCCATTTCTTTAGAGGAGTTTTTCACATCCTCTTTAATGGTCTCGATCACTTTCATAATGTTATGTTTAAAGTCGATTTCTTCTACTTCTTCTGGATTATGTTGTTCAGGTCTTCCTGTTGCATATTGGCTGGATCCTGGTATTATCATGTTGCTTTTCAGGTTGTTGGAGGAGTTCTTGCATTGGCGCCTGCCTATCTCTTCCTTTGATTGCAGTCAGGGGAGTCTTGTTGGCTTGGTCCAAATTTTGTTGTGCCTGTGTACTTGGGGATTTTTCTTGTTCTGCCCTCTCTTGGGTCCACTCAGCACTGGAGTTTGCTCTCAGATCCCCTCCTCCCTGATGTAGGCTGTGGTGGTGGATCTAAGGATCCCCTCTGGATAGATCTGCTGGTACTGGATCAGGGCCACTTGTTGGCCAAGGTCCTGGCAGACAAAAGGGCTGTGGGGTTGGTATATGCCGACTCCGTGGAACAAAGAAACCCCTGCAGCCTCCCACTCACCACTTTGTCTCCAGAGCCTCAGCCCTGAAGCAGGCTGAGTTGGGAGATCCTCGGACCCCACAGATGGAAAGTGGTGCTTGGGGCCAAGCTGCAGTGGGAAAAGTACGAAAGCCAGTAGCCAGGGACGAGCCCCACTGAGTAGCCAGAAAGTTTAGGGGATTGGAGTATGCCTGTGCTCCCTTTCTGGGGCATCTGGACGGCTGGGCGGGGGGCATACTTACCCCTCTGCTGGATCTGCTGGAACTGAATCAGGGCCACTTTTTGGCCAAGGACCTCCCAGACAAAAGGACAGCGGGCTTGGTGTATGCTGGCTCTGTGGAACAAAGAAACCCCTGCAGCCTCGCACTCACCACTTTGTCCCCAGAGCCTCAGACCTGAAGCAGGCTGAGTTGGGAGATCCTGGGACCCTGCAGATGGAAAGGGGTGCTTGGGGGCAACCTGGGGTGGGATAAGTAAGAAAGCCAGTAGCCAGGGACAAGCCCCACTGAGTGGCCAGAAAGGTTAGAGGATTGGAGTGCGCCTGTGCTCCCTTTCTGGGGCGTCTAGGCCTCTGTGTCGGGGGCACTCTTACCCCTCTGCTGGATCTGCTGGAACTCACATCTGCTGTTTTTTTTCCCCCTGGAGGCTGGAAATGCTTCTATCCATCCTGTAAAAGTGTCCACAAGTGTTAAGAGATAACGGAGTGTTTTATGAGTAGGCATATGAACGAAATCAACCTGCCAATCTTCGCCCGGTTGGTGTCCACGAAGCTGGTGTAGATACTGACATATGTGGAGAGCCCCTTGTGGGTTGGCCTGGGCACACGTCTGGCAGGAGGTGTGAACCTTTAAAATAGAATCTCGGAGATTGATGGGCTCAAAAAGGGGCTCCAAGAAGTTGAACAAAGCTTTGGGGAAGTCGCTAATGATTTCTCGACCCAGTAAAGGTGCTGGGCAAGCAGGTATCACTAAGAAAGAATGAGAGAAAAATTGTCCTGCCAGAATGCAGGGCAGTGGCAAAGTTTTAAGTGGGTAGGAATGAGTCCCCGTCTACCCCCATAGCTGAAATTGGTGAGGGGAACGTAAGGCCCAAGTGAGATGTTAGAACAGAATAGGTAGCTCCCATGTCCAAAATAAAAGTAATGGTCTTACCTGCTACCCGCAGCTTTACCTTAGGCTCGGATAGAGTTACAAGATAAACCAAGTCTGGGCAGCGTCAATCCTCTGCAAGGCTGAGAAGTTTGAAGGCTGGCACAGTTTCACTTGCCGATGTTGGTGAGGCCAGACCTCCATAGTGTGACATAGGGGACAAGCCCCCATGGGGGCATTGTGATTTCCAGTGTCCAGGTTGCTAGCAGATAGGGCACAACCTCAGAGGAGGTGTAGTGCAATATTGTGCCACATGACCATTTAGGCCACACTTGAAACAGCTTGCCTGTGAGGTTGACTTAGGCTGGGCTCCAGCAGTGTAGATCCTTGTGGTTGGCTTCCCTTGTCCCCCTTCCTGCCATCTTAGGGCGGCTGCTAAGGCCTGGGCCTGTAGATGAGCTGCCTGTTGTAGCCTTGTCTGTCAGGAAGACTCAGCTGTTTCTTCTCAGGCATTAAAAACTTTAAAGGCCATTTTCACCAATTTTTGTATAGGGGTTTGGGGACCCTCCTCAACCTTTTTTAACTTTAAGCAGAAGGATTAGTAGAAAAGGAACCTAGCCACTTTTCTATCTGAGAGAGATCTGGAAGAGAAAATGGAACATGAACACTCACAATTCCATCGACTCCCGCCACCTCCAGGAGAGGGCAGAGAAGGGCAGAGCTATGGTGGGATCTGGTATGGGAGGAGACTGGGGTGGACTGGGAGGGGCTAGCCCAGTGTGCAGAGGGGGTCCAAGGGTGGGAAGATGAGGTAGGAGGAGGAGGGGAGGAGGAAGGTGGGTAAGGTGGAAGTTGCCCTTGAAATTCTGGATTGGGGGGGTAGACAGGGAAGGAGAGGAATGTGGAGAATGTTGCTCCACAGGAGGAGGTTGGGTAGCATGGGCTTGAGGGAGTGGGGGAGGGGCCAGTGCCTCTGGCTGCATGGTCCAGCTGGAATTGTTGGTGGTCCCAATTCCCAGATGACCAAGAATTTGGAGGCTTTGTGGCCTTAGCTACCAAGACTAGTGCTGCGAGACACTGCCTAGTAAGGGAAGGGCGAGAGCGCAGAGCCCAAAAACCATGGACATATGTAAGCTCTGCCCATTTGTCTTTACAGCGACAAAATTTTTTTAGGTCCCGGAGGACGGTAAGCTCAAGGCTTCCTTCTGGTGGCCAATGCATCCCATTGTCAAGATTGTATTGAGGCTAAATCTTAGTGCATAGGGAAATGCACTAAGCCATTCGGGACAGATTGTATTGAACAGCCCCAATCTATAAAGATTTTGTAAGAGGCATCCCAGGGGCGACAGTGGATCTGGCTTTGAACTGCAGGTGCCCATTTTAAAGTCTATGCCTAACACCATGGCCTAAGTCTATTACAGCGTGTCTGCTAAAATAGCTCTTAGGCCTAACGGGGTCATAGAAATCAAACAAAGTCCATCTCAGCTAGACCCGGTCTAGCTGCTGAGCTGAGATCAAACTCTTGACGCGGGCACGCGGCTTCCACAAGAATCTGATAATCAACAAAAGTACGAATGGGTCCCCCAAAAACCCTATAGCATAGACAAGAAAAAGGGACTCACCAAGTTGCAGCCGCTGTAGCCCAGGAGCCGGTAGTAGTGTGGTGTGGAGAGCTCAGATTGTGGACTAGGGGGCTTTCGATGCGTGGCCTAAAGCCATGTGGAAAGGCCGCCCTACCCGGTGGGACCTCCAAGATGTTAGGAATTTTCCTAATGCGAGCTCTCTGCTGACGCAAAAATCCCAATCAAGACAAATCACAACAAGCCAAATTAAAAACTATCCAGGTTTAATGGGATTCCTGCACTCTCAGGTGTCCCCGAGGGGGAACCAGGAAGCTGCGAACACGGCCGTGGGGGGGAACAGTTTAAATAGACTGGGGGGGTGTCAAGATTCTGGGGGACTGTCTCAACCCTCCTGTGGGGAGGGATCAAGGCTTGGTGGGCACGGGGAGAGGGCCTCCAAAGATGGAGGCCAGAGACTGGGACTTGGGACTTACACTTTTCTTGCTCCTTCTTCCTCTAGATTTCTCCTTTTATTTATTCTCTCTGCCTGCTAGCCCCACCTATCCTTGCTCCTGCCTTGCTATTGGCTGTTCAACTGTTTATTAGACTATTAGGTGTTTTAGACAAAGAATCACAGCTTCATAGAGTCAAATGCAGCATAAACAAAAGCAACACATCTTTACATCATTAAACAAACATTCTACAGCATAACTGAAAGTAGCACCTTAATATTTTACAGCACTGTTACTTGATCATTAATCTTTCTTTAAAGGTAATCCCTCCGTCTGATGTTGTTTTACCATCTATGGATTTGGGTATGGTGGGTTTTTTTGTTTTGTTTTGGGTTTTTTGGTTGTTTACTATTGTATAGGTATATGTGTGTTTGAAACAGGGGCTCACTTTGTAGATCAGACTGGACTTGAATTTGCCATCCTTCTGCCTCAGCCTCCTGAGTACTTTGAGATTACAGCTGTACACCATTGTGCCTGGCTTTACCACGTGTTTAAAATGAATATGACTTTGCCTTGGTTCTTATTATTCCATCTATCCTTAAGACCTAATTTAAGTTATGAATTTTTTTCCTTTTTCTTCTTTTGGTTTTTTAAAACAGTATTTCTCTGTATAGCCATGGCCCTCCTGGACTGGGCTGGCCTTGTACTCAAATCCACCTTCCTCTGCTTCCCACAGTGCTGGGATTAAAGCCTTGTGCCACATTCAAATTCTGAATTTTTGTCGGGTAGGGGAGTTACATGGGGTCTCTCTATATAGCCATGTCTGCCCTACAACTCCCTATGTAAAACAGGCTGGCCTCAAACTCAGACATCCACCTGTGTCTGCCTACTGAGTCCTGGAATTAAGGCATGCACCACCATACCCAGCTCAAGTTCTGAAATCTTCATTCAGTTAATCAAAAAGTAAATTTTCAGTGTGTGGCTGTTTGCCAAGAATTCTTTTAGAAACCAAGGATTCACCATGGCTCACTAAACACATAATGTCCATTTTATTATGGAACTTACATTCTAATGAAGGAGGCAGGCATCCTCTCTCAACTCTGTAAGAGTAGTCCACTGAGCTAGCTCTGCTTTCTCTAACGTCAGAAAATTTCCCTATGGAGTATAACTCTAAAAGAAAGTTGTGCTATTTCTGTGTTTTGTCAAAACTGATAAATACAAATGAATGCTGGTCTTCTAGGATGGTGTGAGGACTGACATTTTTTGCTACATTTTACTGTTATGCTCTGACATTTTATTTTTATGTTGTTCAAAGTATATACTAGAACACACTTCTTTAACAGTGTCCTCCAGAGCCTATAGTATACTTATCTAAATATTTTCAGTATAGTAGATGATTACGCATGTTGAGGATGCCCTTGGCTTTTTAAAATAGCTCTGAATCTCCCAGAGCAAATTCTACTGAATTAAGTGAAAATGTGTGGCAATAGGAAAGACAATGATTTCTTGACATAGTAAAAAGAGGGCGTTTGAAAGTGTTTCCTTAAGAGAAGTCCAAGACTTTTTGAACAAGAAACTGACTGGAGCACTCAAGTAGCTTTATAGCCTACTTTGAAGAATGACAGTCATTTTAAAAAATCATAGTTCTGGTACATTTGCCTAAAGGCATTGATTTCAGTATTTTATAGTTACACTCAGTGGCTTCTAATGGCCTTGTGAGTTCTCCACTTGCCATTTTTATGTTTGATTTTAGTATTTCTCCAGATAAAAAGGTAAGTCCCTTTAGAGAAAGAGGCTTTATTTTTTAATGTACATGTATTTATTTAGTGTAATATGTGTGGGGATGCATATGTGCCAGGGCACACGTGTGGCTGTCAGAAGACAGCTTGCAGTAGTTAGTTCTTTTCTTCTACCATGTGACTCCAAGGAATTAGAAATCAGGTCCTCAGGCTTGGAGGCAAGTGGCTTCACCTGCAGAATTACTTCACCAGCCCATTTTTTTCTTTAATCTATTTTCTTATTGTTACAAGAATGTCGAAGACCAGCTTTAACAAAACTCGTACGTCCAGGGTAAGAGCTTGAGGATTAGAATTATTAAGCAAAAGGAACAGAGATATAAGAGAAAGAAAAGACAGAAACACAGAACACCACCAGGAGGGACTTTTAGTGAATACTGAATCCACCTCGGTTATTTTTCACATGTCTATATACTTCAAAAGGGGAGGAGGGATGCAGCAGACTTCCTTAACATTAGGAAATGACTTGAATTCTCTGACCTTTGGTTCCGGTGGAGTGGGGCCACCTCTATGGCCAAAATATGAATTAACCACACTCTAGGTCAGAATTGCTCCTTTGCAGCCACACCTGTTGTCAACAACTTTGAGAGAGCAAAAATAAGCTCAAACTGTCTGTCCTCCACTCAAGGTGAAGCAGGTTCACATCTGTGGGTTTACACACAAGAAAGGTGCCTGTGCATGCCACAGCCCATATGTGGAGGCCAGAGAACAATTTTATGCAGTCAGTTATATCCTTCTACCTTTATTTGAATTCTGAGGATTAAACTCATTATCAGGCTTGGAAGTACCATTGCCTGCTAAGGCCATCCCACCAGCCACCCTATTTCTTTTATTTTGTTTATTTAATGGGGGGTGCATGTATGTGCTATAGGGCATATGTGGAGATCAGAGGATAACTTTTGGAAGAGAAGCTTGTTCCTTTGTGTGAGAGAGCGAGACAGGGCTTTGCTATATAGTCCTGGCTAGCCCAGAGCTAACATTGTAGACCAGGCTGGTTCACAAAGATCTGCCTGCTTCTGCTTCCCAAATGCTGAGATCAAAGGCCTATGCCACCACACCTGGCTATTCAATTTGATAATGACCCTCTTTGCATTTAGCAGATGCTTAACCATGTTGTTTAATGAAGCATTAATAAAGAGAAATATCAGTTAATTACTGTTGGTTTCAACATAAGCTATAATAATATTCTGAGTATGTATTCCTATTAATCAACTTTAAAATATATTTTTGAGGTCAGAAACTTAGGGTCTAACAGTGCTTGTTGTTGCAGATGACTGGAGTTAGATTCCAACACCCTCTTCTGGCCTTCACATGCACACACACAGAGACACAGTTGAAAATAAAATATTTAAATTAAAATACACATTTTGGATATTATGTAAGTCTATAGTGATTCTATAAATCCAGTTGGAATTTAAGGAATAATACATTAGGTATTTATATCAGATAAACATATTTCTTTCCTGTAACAAGAATATAGAAAGCCAGCTTGGTAACTCACATTTGTAATCCCAGCACAGGAGGCTGAAGCAGGAGGAAAACTATGAGTTTGAGACCAGATAGGAGTATATATCAAGTTCCAGACTCCCTTGAACTGTAGTATGAGATCTTTCTCTTCAAAAAGGAAAAAAAAAGAAATTTGGAAATAGCAAGAGGTTCTTCTCATAAGTGAGATCCTCTTTTGTTTAGGTAGAGGGAAAGTTACTCAGTATGAATTAATCATTTGATTTCAATTAATCATTTAAAACTAACTTATTTACATCTTTGCAACAGAAAGTTGTTGCATTTAGGGTTGAAGGATTTAGGAATGACTTTGTACAATGTCCTGTTTGGGTTTTTAAAGTTGATGAAGTGAAAATACTAATCTTGGTCTTAATATTTTTCAGAACCTTTGCTTCATTTTGCCACAGTTTTTGTACCAGTTCTTCTGTGGATTCTCACAACAGGTATGTGCCCTTCTTAGTAGAAGTGTAGCAGCTACAAGAACTATAATGATAACTGACTAAAAATTAGTTAATCTAGAAGCAATTTAATGATTTTGACAAGCTGGATAACCACATTGTCACAGGTATCTGTGACTGAATTTCCAAATCTTAAAAGTACTTTTATTTCTCTTGATTCCAAATGCCAGGAAGCAATGTTTTTCTGAGGATATTGTAATGTTTCAAACAAATGTCTTATCATTTTAAACCTTGCAAGATAGTGGTAGGGAAGAGGCAAACAAATACGTCATGTAGGATATGATATATCAGTGCTCTGAATAAAAAAATATAAAATGTAGTAAAATGAATATAATTGAATAATAAAAGAATATACTGTGACAAGATGAGAGGCTGCTATTTTGAAAGAGCTATCTGAACAATCTCTCTAATAAGTCAACATTGAGACAGAGACCTGAGTACCCTTGGGAAGAAATAAGCCGACATCTTAAAAATGTTACAGGTAAAGAAATGGTCTCCGAGGAGATGGCATGAAGCACAAATCTGTACTATTTACCTTGGACTTGTATTAGTGCTCGCAGCAACATGTCTTATATTGTGTTTTTGATGTACATATAGGCTGTCTTTTTCAATCCATAGTCTCATTAGATACTCTTTGGAATTCAGAGATTGGGCTGTGAAAATGTAGAAATGGATCACACTATTTAAAACAAAAACTTCTTTTGTTTTAGTAAAACTAGGATATTACTTGTCTTCTTTTCCATGAAAAAAAGATAACATTTGTTACAGGTTTAGCAAGATGACAGTATTATGAAGTAAACCTTTTTGTGGGACATTCTGTCGTCTCTAATTATGCATCCAAGAATTACAATTAACTCTCATGTAACCTTAAAGTTCCATCCTGAAGCAAAAGTAGATTGATGTTTCTTTTGTTTTCAACACTAAATTACACAACAGTCAGCCTGGGAGTTGCTCTTTTAATTTACTCATTAGTGAAAATGGGTAGTTTCCAGAGCAAATTCCGTATTGTATGTCATGGACTAGTACAGTAGTACATTTGAAACTTAGAAGACGCCGGGCGGTGGTGGCGCACGCCTTTAATCCCAGCACTTGGGGGGCAGAGGCAGGTGGATCTCTGTGAGTTCGAGGCCAGCCTGGTCTAAAAGATCTAGTACCAGGACAGGCTCCAAAGCTACAGAGAAACCCTATCTCAAAAAACCAAAAAAAAAAAAAAAAATAGAAAAGAAAATTAGAAGACGTATAGCACATTTTTATGCTTTTATTTCAGTAAAATATTTTTTGCTGGCCTTAAATCTTTGTTCATAGAAACTATATCAAAATTGTCTCCATTTTTATGCAGAACCATCCTATTAACTTCATTGAGAATGTTGAATATACTATATCACATGCTTTTTCTCTGTTGAAGCCAAAAAAGATGATCCCTTTCTGGGTCTGCCAGCTCCCTGTCTTTAATTTGAACTCCTTGATGAATATAAGGATGAATCCTGTCTCTCCCCAGTGCTTTGTATTTACTATGTTCTCTATTAATGGTTTAGTGAATGAACTAAAAAAAGTTCTGTTCAAGTTGTTTCCAACCTTTTCAAATCACTTTTCATTGTAATTGTATGTTTACTTCACTGGCTGAAAATATGTAGTTGTATTGATTAGTATCACATTTTAAATGATTTTTATTAATCAAAGAACATTTACATGTGTTTGTGTGTGTTAGGATTCTTTTAATCACACAACAAAAATGGTTATATGATGACTTCTAGCAGCGTCTAGACACACTGAACTTGATAAATACTTTCACCTGAATAAAGGTCATAAAATGCTTAAAAATTTTTCAATAGGCTAGAGAGTTGGCACAATGTTAGATAGCTAGATGTTAGATACATGGCACATGTTGGATAGCTCACAGTCATCTTTAACTCTAGCTCCATGGGGATCTTACACCATCTTCTGGCTTCCTTGGATACACGCAGTCACATGAACTTATCTATATACATAATTTAAAAATCTTTAGAAATATATTTTGAAAAATGTTCTAATTCCTGATCGATCCTTTACAAATGTGGTGTGACTTCTGTGTTCACTCGTCCAGTATTTACTGAATGCTTTAAGAATTCCATCCTCTGTGGGAAGCTCAGTACTGTCAAAGCACTCCAGGAAAAGATTACTAAGGTTATACTTACAGCTGATCAAATTCAGTTTATTAGTCCTTAGGGAGTAAGAACACACACCAGAGGAACTCTCAGGAAGAGGGTGACTTTATTATAAGACTTGAGCTTTATTGTAGGATTTGGACTTATAAAATATTAATCAAAAATACAGAAAGTATTAACCAGAAAAGATCTGCAACATAGGTTGGCTACACCCTATGGTTTAATTTCTGTAAGAACTCCTGGCTTGGATTTATTTATTTGGGTTTTTGTTGTTTTGTTTTGTTTTGTTTTTCAAGACAGGGTTTCTCTGTAGATTTGGAGCCTGTCCTGAAACTAGTTCTTATAGACCAGGCTGGCCTCGAACTCACAGAGATCCACCTGCCTCTGCCTCCTGAGTGCTGTGATTAAAGACGTGTGCCACCACTGCCTGGCTTATTTTGTCTTTTCTAAAATAGCTACCAAATATCTAAATTTTTATCAAATGAAAAATCTTAGATAAAGTTAATAGTTTTTGTTTACTAAAATTAAGACATGGCATGCAAATATCCTTAAGATACTGTTAAAGGGTCAGGTTTGTTAATAATGACACATAAAATTTTTCAATATTTTTATCTTTACCAGGTAGAGTGACCTTACTTACAAAGTTTCCTTTGCTCCCACAAAAAGCATTTTTAAAAAGAATATCTACAGGTTTTTACAAGTACATAATTATATCATAGATGAATGACTGCAGAACGTTGTGTCTTTTCAGCCACTCTATGATGCTGCTTATCTTACAATGTACAATATCTGTTTCACATCCCTGCCCATCCTGGCCTACAGTCTACTGGAACAGCACATCAACATTGATACTCTGACCTCAGACCCTCGATTGTATATGTAAGTTGAAAATATAGCTCAGATAATTCCCACTTTATAGTCCAGGTTTGTCTGAAAGTTATTATGTAGCTCGTGGTAGAATTTGTGAAATCCTCTTGCATCAGTTCTGGTATTATTGGTATTAGTTAACATGCTGGGCTGTAAGTAGTGGGTTTCATTTACTGTACAGGTGGATGGACACAGAATTGATCACTTGGTTCATTAAGTGGTTCTGTTGTGAATTTTCAGATAAAATATATCATTCAACAGGAGAGTGGTATATTTTCCTAGATATCGGTTCTATACTTAAATGGATATTCTTGTGCTGCATGTATAGGACATAAGTTATTGTACAATCTTTCATAGAGATGCAAAAAAGGCTGTGTCATAACAGTTGCCCAGCCTAAAGTGCGACTTACCTTCCTAAAAATTTGATCGTAGCTTGTTCCTGGACAATAGATTTTTGTTACCCTGACAACTTCTTTATAAACATGAAGTCCTGGTCTATATACATGTACCTCTACAGTTTCCTACTGAATTTTAGCAGTGACATTATGCATTATACCTTTAGAACTTATTGAGTCACATTTTAAGAAATATTGACTTGAACGATTTGATTATTTTCATATTCTTTTTTTAAAACATTTATTTATTTATTATGTATACAATATTCTGTCTGTGTGTCTGCCTGAAGGCCAGAAGAGGGCACCAGACTTTACAGATGGTTGTGAGCCACCATGTGGTTGCTGGGACTTGAACTCAGGACCTTTGGAAGAGCAGGCAATGCTCTTAACCTCTGAGCCATCTCTCCAGCCCCTCTTTTTTTTTTATAGAATTAACTGTGATGCTATTTTTGCTCCTCCAATCACTCTTGTTTTTAATAATTTAGTTAGCTTTATTTTATGTGGATTGGTGTGAAGGTATCAGATCCCCAGAAGTTGGAGTTACAGACAGTTGTTAGCTGTCATGTGGGTGCTAGGAATTGAACCCAGGTCCTCTAGAAGAACAGCCAGTGCTCTTAACCGCTAAGCCATCTCTCCAGCCCCCTATTTTCATATTCTTAATAGAAATGTGAAACCTGAAGTAATTCTTTTGTTAAGAGAGTAGGCAGGTATAGCTGATTGCTTGAGCTTTAAAGAACAAAAAGAACAGGTTCTGGTAACATCTGCTGCGTGACATATAGAGGTATTCAAACTGTGTTACTGCTCAGCCTTTCTCCAGATCCCATATTCCTGTTTTTTATTTATGCTTTCCTTCATGTTGGGTGACCTGTGTGAGTTTCTAACAGTTTCTTCATCATAGTCTGACTAAAAAGTTTGACTGGAAATTCAGTATACCATGATACTCCTGCCATTCTTTTCCCACAGATTTTTTACATGGACGGGAATCACTTTCTGCTTTTGTACCCTTTACCCCAGTCTAAGTCAGTGACTAGAAAAGCCACATTGGCTAGCATTTGCTAGACACTCACTCCAAGAATCTTCAGAGAGATTCTTTTCCTGTTTCTGAGAAACAGCCATGTCTTTCTTGTCCTGCTTCTCCTTTTACAGATAGCATTCCCAGAACTTCAGTTTTGCACCTAAAAGTCCTATAAGATAAAATTGTATAATTTGTCATATTTTCATTCTCTATCCCAAGTAAGTAAAAAACCATTGCATTTATGTTATAACTGATAATATAGCCCAATGACATTCTGTAGAGTTATCAATAGGTGTGCTACTTGAGTAATTAAACACCCTTAGATACATGGTACAAGAAATTTCAAATAGAAGTAAAAAAGGTACATACACAAACCCATTTTCTTTGTGCAGATCTGCTTCATTAGATGTAGTAGCCTTATTTGACATTCTTCACATTCTGGCATTGACTGAAAAGATTGCTATTTTAAATTTTTTTAATTTTAATCAGTCTACCTGCCATTTATTAGGACATCATTACTAGCTTTGAAAGATTCCCCACTTAATTAAGTGTTGAGTTTGGGAACCATTATATTATATATACCTTTCTGAGATTTATTTGCAAATGAGAATAATGATACCTAGTTTTTGTACTCTCTCTACCTGTATGTGTGTATACATACATACATACACATGCATGAGTGTGTGTGTGTGTACACTAACTTAATGTATATATACATGTATAATGTTATAGATAGGTAGGTGGATGGATGGATGGATAGATAGATGGAAGGATGAATGAATAGATGGATTATCAATCCTAACTCAGTTCCTACTATTTTATAAATAAGTGTTAAATGGTATATAAGTATTATTGATGTTGTTTTGCTTGACCAAAATTTTAGAAATATTTTACAGTTTACTTCAGTGTCTTCGTCAGGTAGTGATTACATGAAGATCCTAACTTTGGCCAGTCTATCCCTTTATTTGAAAAAAAAAACTTTCTGTCCACCAGGGTAGCTCCTTCATTATAACAAGCTCAGATAAATGCCCATCTTTGGTGTTTCCTTGTATCTTTAACTCAACAGTCTATAGAGATTCATTAATTTTTCTCTCCATTTCTTTATAGGAAAATTACTGGCAATGCTATGTTACAGTTGGGGCCCTTCTTATATTGGACATTTCTGGCTGCCTTTGAAGGGACAGTATTCTTCTTTGGAACTTACTTCCTTTTTCAGACTACGTCCTTAGAAGACAATGGAAAGGTAAAAACGGTGTATTTTTCCCATAGACACTGCATTTTCACACACGTTTATGGTAATCATTTTGCAAACTATTTTTCTTAGCACCAGATCTTTAACATACTGGAGTCAGAAATCACTTTTGCCTTTAATTCTAGCATTCAGGAGGCAGAGGCAGGAGGATCTCTGTGAGTTCAAGGCCAGCACGGTCTACAGAGCAAGTTCCAGGACAGGCTCCAAAGCTACACAGAAAAATCCTGTCTCGAAAAACCAAATTTAGGAAGAGAGCTTAAGCAAACCCTCTAGAATCTGAATTTGTCTATAGTTTTTAGGAAATGAGAGAGTTCTTGGGACTTTAGACTTTATACCTATGTGTTGTGATAGGAAAAAAAAAACTTTTTCCCATGCTACCACATAGCATGGCCCTCTGCATTTCTAATTCATAGTTAGTAGTTGAAGCGGTGGCTACTGTGTGTTTGTAGTATTAGACGAGTTATGTAAAGAGGGAATCTTTTTTTTTTCTTTTTCCATTCAAAAATTGACACTTCCTCCCCTTCTCCCATTCCCCTCCCGCTCCCCCAATAACTCTCCTCCCTCCCCTTCTATCCTTAAGAGTGGGCAGGGTACCCTGCCCTGCAGGAAGTCCAAGGCCCTCCCCCCTCCATCCTGGCTCAAGTAAACTAGGGTCCCAAAAAGCCAATACATGGAGAAGAGACAGGTCCCAGTGCCCTTATCGATGGCTTCTCAGTCTGTTCCCATTGGCAGCCACATTCAGAGAGTCTGGTTTGATCACATGCTTGTTCAACCCCGGTCCAGCTGGAATTGGTGAGCTCCCATTAGATGAGGCACACTTTCTCAGTGGGTGGACCAACCCCCTCGCGGTCCTGACTTCCTTGCTCATCTTCTCACTCCTTCTGCTCTTCGACTGGACCTTGGGAGTTCAATCCATTGCTCTGATGTGGATGTGGGTCTCTGTCTCTATCTCCATCCATCGGATGAAATTTCTATGGTGATATTCAAGATATTCATCAGTGTGACTGTGGGACAAGGCCAGTTCAGGCACCCTCTCCTCTGCTGTCCAAGGACCTAGCTGGGGACATCCCCGTGGACACCTGTGATCCCCTCTAGAGCCAAGTCTCTTGCCAACCCTAAAATGGCTCCCTTAATGTAGATATCTTCTTCCCTATTCCAATATCCGCCCTTCCTCCATCTCCACCCTCCCACTCCCCCAGGCTCTCCCCAGTCCTTCCCTTCTCCCTTCTCCTTCCCCTTCTCCCCTATCCCCACCCCCGTGCTCCCAACTTTTGCCCGGCTATCTTGTTTGCTTCCAATTTCCAGGAGAATCTATATATGTTTTTCTTTGGGTTCACCTTGCTATTTGGCTTCTCTAGGCTTGTGAACTATAGGCTTAATGTCCTTTGTTTATGGCTAGAGTCCACTAATGAGTGAATACATACTATATTCATCTATTTCTATCCATTTGTATATTCCCAAGAGTGGTATTGCTGGATCCTGAGGTAGGTTGATTCCCAATTTCCTGAGAAACTGCCACACTGATTTCCAAAGTGGTTGCACAAGTTTGCATTCCCACAAGCAATGGATGAGTGTTCCCCTTACTCCACATCCTCTCCAGCATAGGCTATCCTTGGTGTTTTTGATTTTAGCCATTCTGACAGGCGTAAGATGGTATCTCAAAGTTGTTTTGATTTGCATTTCCGTGATTGCTAAGGAAGTTGAGCATGACCTTAAGTATCTTTTGGCCATTTGAACTTCTTCTGTTGAGAATTCTCTTAAATGGAGAGAAACTCAAAGCGATTCCACTAAAATCAGGAACAAAACAAGACTGTCCACTCTCTCCATACCTCTTCAATATAGTGCTTGAAGTTCTAGCAATGGCTATAAGACAACATAAGGAGATCAAGGGGATTCGAATTGGAAAGGAAGAAGTCAAACTTCCGTTATTTCCTTTTTATTTTTTGACACAAAAAATGTATATGACTGGCTATCGCTTTAAAAAAATTGTTTCAAATTTGCTTTATGTTGACATTCATGGGCTTAGCCAACATTCTAGGTGGTATATAAGAATTAGTGGCCCAGCCTTTTTCTGATTCATTATGCATTTTGAGTTCATGAAGTCCAAATTAAGATTTTCTTCTATATGTCACCATCCTTTTTAAGTGTTTGCTAAAATTACATAAATAAGAATTTTTTATCAGCAGCTAAACCCATGTCTGATTTAGTTGAATCCTTTTTTCTTCTGGTAACCTTATTTTGTTTTTATTTTTTATAAACGTTTTACATCTCATTTTCTGTTTCAACATTATGCATTCAGATATTGACAGCATTTGGTAAGCATATGTGCCATTCATTGCCATCGTTTGGATTTATAAGTGGTACTGCTTCTCTTTGGTGTGCACATTCTATCAGATGTAGTAATAATTAGACTCACTTTAAAGTGTGAGTCCATTTGTGTTTATATAAGAACTTTCTTTATATTCTAGGATGAAAACATACCAAACTCATTAGTGACGTGAGTCATCCAGATGACTTACTTTAATGAATGGTGCTTCTAGTGGAATAGTATTTTTCCCTCTTCCTTTATCAAACCAGTGAACTCCTTGTTTGATGCTGCATGGTAATGAACCTAGCCAACCACAGATGTGGTGTATCTATACATGAAAGTCTAGCATTGTGACTTAATCTTAACAACCAAGCCATTTTCCCAAATAATTCACAAAAATATCTTTGGCAGTTACATGCAGGATTAAACCTAATTTTTTTTCAGCAGGCTTGTATATTTATGGTACATATAATTTTTAAATGTTTTTCAGATATATGGAAACTGGACATTTGGGACCATTGTTTTTACAGTCTTAGTATTCACTGTAACTCTGAAGGTCAGATTTATTTATTCAAATATATTTTGTATAACCTTTGTCTCTTAATATTTTTGTTACTGTATGTTATCCAAGCCCTTGTCTGACTGCTTACTAAAATGTATGTTATGCTAAAGGTTTTAGTATTTGAATATATTTCTCATTTTTTTGTAGTACATGTTCTATGTTATTTTATTTTGGTGTTAAGAAATTCAGACACCATACTTAATGGAAACCTATTTCTCCTTAATCACTGGATTGTTTTGTTTTATTTTTTTGAAAAATGTTTCATTCAGTATATTCTGGTCATGCTTTTTCCCTTCTCCAATTCCTCTCAGATCCTGCCTACCCACTCAGCTCCTTGCCCTGTCTTTCTCTCTCTCTTCAGAAAACAAACAGGCAAACAAAACAAAAACTCAGAAACACTGAGAAGCCAGAAGGGGAAGTGGGCATGGATTCCTACCCCTAACCAAGAAGCTGTCTGAAATTGATACCCACTTCCAAAGGAAAAATTAACTGTTGTTTTTAAGGCATTATACTAAATTCTATATAAACAGGCTGAAAGTTTGTAAATATATATGTATACTATTTCTATGTTGAGAACTTGTATGATAGGGCTGAAGAGATTGCTCAGCAGAGGACTTGCTTAGTTTTCAAGAGAATTGGAGTTCTGTTCCTAGCAGCCATGTTGCAGGTTTCACAACTGCCTATATTATCAGCTGCAGGGCATCCAACACCCTCTTTGGTATCTGCATACATTTGCACATACATATAAATAAAAATATAAATATTTTAAAACTTGTATTTTTTGGGGGGGGGTTTCTTTTTATTTATTTATTTATTTATTTTTTCCATACATTGTTTTGTTTTATTTTTTCCATTCAAGAACATAATTAAAGAAATAAATTTTTTTTTCCTTTCTTCCCCTTCTCCCAGTCCCCTCCCACTACCCCTCACCCCTTCTCCCTCCCCCTTCTTCCTTGAAAGAGGGCATGGTGCTTGTATTTATTTTTACATGTATGAATGTTTTCCCTGCATGTATGTCTGAACACTATTTGCATAAATGTCCAATGAGGCCAGAAGAAGGCAATGCTCTCCTTCAGACTGGAGTTAGAGACAGCTGTGACCTGCCATGTGGGAGCTAGGAATTGAACCTGGGTCTTCTAGAAGAGCAGCCAATACTCTCCAGGCCTTAAATCATCTTTAATTTTAAAAAACTTGAATCTTTAATAAATTAGCATCTATTTAAGAATCCCTAGTTGGCTCTAAAAGAATTTTATTCTTTAAGACACTTAAATAAATGTCTGTGTACAAGATATGTATGCAAAAGAGCACGGTGGTAATACAATTTTATAATTTATTAATTACTGACATTTACCCATATATTTGTTAATGAAGTATATAAAGATATGTGACAGGAATAGGCCTAATTGTCTGTATCTATAATTGCTGAATTTGGGAGCCTGAGACAAGAGGATCACCAAGAGTTCCAGGCCAGCCTGGCCTGAGTGAAAGAGCCTGTCTCAAAAACAAACAAAAATCAGTGCAACAGAAGAAATGTAATTTTGGCAAAATCATTGTCATTCATTTGTAGCCATGTAATAATGCTCTAAAGCTTTGTTAAATGCTGTAAATGCTGTCCTTGAAGCTCATGAATTGGGATTTTCATAGTTGAAAGCATAATTCATCTGACCTTCTAGTAATATTTCACATGGAGTCTTAGGTTGAATCAGAATTCAAAAATATCATTGTCATAGGACTTCCTTTTTCTGTATATTTATGTTCTAATATTTACATTATTCATCTGCTAATTCAGTAATATCATAGAACTTTACTTTGTGTATATGTACTTCTATTCCAAGGCATGCCTGTGGAGGTCAGAGAACAGTGTGTCCTTCCACCATTTGGTAATGGGCACTAACTTAAGTTTTCAGGCTTGCTCTTCCTCTCCTGGTTTTTGGCATACCTGCCTCAACCAACTAGATCTCATTTGCCATTATATCCCTGGTCACTACTACCTGAAGACTTGGGACTTTGGCCTCCTAATTATTACCACTGCTTCATTCGTCACCTGTCACTCAATAGTGAGACATCTATAGCCCTCTACCTACAAATTACTTGATTTAACTACACTTCCATGCCTGTACTACAGAATTTAGAGAACTCACAGCAGCACTCAGCATTCTTATTTTAGTACTTTGAAAAGCCTACCTTCTGCTCTTTTAGTTATATCCTCTTCTAAAACCATGGCTAAGGCTAAATCCTCCCATAGCTATTGCATCTGTATAAATTATCAGATATCATAATGTATTACCTAGTATATTTTGTGCCTGTCAAAAAATACTTATGTTGTATCTTTTCAGCTCGCCTTGGATACCCGATTCTGGACATGGATAAATCACTTTGTGATTTGGGGTTCTTTAGCCTTTTATGTTTTTTTCTCATTCTTCTGGGGAGGAATTATTTGGTAAGCAGCTGTACATATGTGAGCAATATTAAATAGCAATATGTATGTATACTTTATATGTAAAACATACTTTTAAAGTTTTGACTATATGTGATATGTAAGATGGCTAATCTTTGATATTAATGAACTAGAGGTTACTTATACCTTGTAATGTTGCTACTTTGAGGTAAAATTTCTAAGTATATTATTAGTCCATTTATTTAATTCAAATATTGAATGCAAGTATTCATTCAATATTTGTATAGCCTTTGCCCAAATATTTAAATTTATAGATATATTATCAGCCCTCTGTGAAATAAAACAATTAATAGCCTGACTACTAATTTGATTTCCAATAGAAATGCTCCTCCTATGAAATTTCAACCTGATAAGATTAGGTAAAACTTACATTATTGTCCATTTAGACCAGTGTTCTCAATCTGTGGGTCATGACCCCTTTGAGGGGGTCATATAACAGATATTTACAATTCATAACAGTAGCAAAATTACAGTTATGAAGTAGCAACAAAGTAATTTTATGCTTGGGGTCACCACCACATGAGGAACTGTATTAAAAGATCACAGCATTAGGAAGGTTGAGAACCACTGATTTAGACCCTATTATCATTTAAATGATAGCATTTTCCTTCAGTATTTATAGGAGAGGCAGGATCACCAGAATTTCAAGGTCACCCTGAGCTACATAGTGAGTTTGATGCCATCCTGAGATACAAGAGATCATGTATCATCTTTCACATCCCCAAAAAGTGAAAGAGTTTCTCTTTTGAAAAGCTATTTAAGATAAAATCCTTTAAAAAACATGATCAGGTGTAGCGGACCATACCTTTAATGTCAGAATTGGGAAGGTAGAGTTACGTAGCCTGATCTATGTAGTGAGTTCCAGACCAGTAAGGGCTACATAGTAAGAAATTGTCTCAAAATAAAACACACACACTGAATCACTTACAAATTGTGTAATTATAGCATATATTTGGTACCTCTTATAGTTAATGATTAAAAAGCAAAACTGAAAAAAAATACTTGTTTCTTTAGTATTATTCAGCTAAACCAAAATTTACTAGCTAAATGCATTATGTAGTTGTCTACCCAGAATAATTCTTTGACACTGAAATCAACTTATAAAAGTTAGACAAATTTCCATATGATAAAATATTTCTATAATCTAAACAATTTTAACCTTTCATACAGACTTTTCCTCATTAAATCATTTAAATGAAAAGACTTTGTCATACTTACTTACAGTGATACCTACTGAAAATGAAGTACAGTAGTCTTCCCTTGTTCTCAAAGAACCATAGACTACTAAAAATCATATGAAAAACTCTAGAAATAGACAATTCATAAGTTTTAAATGTAGTTTTCGGTAGTGTGATAAAATTGCACCCCACTCAGCTCTGTCCTGTCATAGACATGAATCATCCTTTGTCCCTTGTACTCAAGCCATATATAGCACCTACCTGTAAATTGCTTAGTAACTATCTCACTTTCAGGTCAGTTGTCATGGTAGCACAAAGCTTGTATTCAACTGGCCCTTATTTTGGGTCAACAAAGTATAAGCATAATGATGCTGGTGACTTTATTATGCTTATTTTTTCATTATTGTGTTTGTGCGTGTTCTATAAATTAATCTTATTATGTGTATTGTTGGAAACTGTCAGGGGAGGGTACTAATCATTACCTTCAGGTACCCACTAGGGCTCTTGCACATATATCATATAGATAAAGGAAGATCAGATCTTTGTTTTATTTTGTTTCTTGTAGTTCTGTGCTTAGGCAGAATTACTCAGGTTAAGCTACACATGAGATTAAATTATAAAACAACCAACAAAATGGGACTGGAAATTATATAAAACTTTAGCTGAATTACAACTAATTGCTCTGGACATGTTTTACACAGAGACATTGAAACCCTAAGATTAAAAAAAATTTATGTGGTATATGTGTGTGTGAATGGGTTTATGCATGTAAGTACAATGCCTGTGGATGTCTGAAAAGAAACTAGTTCATGAAGTGTGATGCATGATTAGTGATCTAATAAAAGAAGCAAGTAGTTATTAACCTGGAGTTCTTGAGTTCCAAATCATTTATGATAGCCTGATATGCATCCTGACCTGAAGCAGCTACTGCCTTCACCTCAATTTAAAATAATACTTTAGAAAGATTATGTGTTATACAGTTTAGAGGATAAGGAGATAGGATGTGTTTCTTAACTCTATTTAACAGTTCAGTGGAGGCCGGGAGGTGGTGGCACATGCCTTTAATCTCAGGAGGCAGAGACAAGCAGATCTCTGTGAGTTTAAGGCCAGCCTGATCTACAGAATGAGTTCCAGGACCACCAAGGCTACACAGAAAAACCCTCTCTCAAAATACTAAAATAAAAAATAAATAGAACAATTCAGTGAATAATTTAAAATAAAATCCAATTTCAGATGAAGGAGTCTCATGGATTTCGGGATTCTAAGGTTTACTATCTTATTAACAGTTATAGTCTGCTGTCTATCTCCTGGACACAAATTGTTATTCAGTATATGTTTTCAGACAAGAAGACTAGATTCCTCTCAGTTATGAGTGACTATAGACTGTACAGTTCTTTTTCATATTTTTGCAGAAGTTTTTTAAGGGGATAATTCATTGTAAAAAAAAGTTAGATTTATGAATGAGCAAAAAAATCCTCATTTTAATAAGGCAGCTGAAGAAATAACTGCTTATTAGGTTGGAAATTAACTTCATTTCTCTTAAATATCTTTAAGCTCTGGCATTTTCCAATACATATAAATATTCACCATTTAGCAGCTTTATAGTTGATTGCATGATTGTTTCCAAGTCAGATGAATTTTATTTTATTTTTCTCTTTGATTCACATCCCTTTTCTTTCTAAAAATTTGGTAAATGAAATTTGTGTACTGTTTTGGGGATATTCTAAAGAAAATAATTTTTTTAATGTGTGTGAAGATGATTCCTTTTAAATGCAAAAGACAGGAACTAATTTGGTTTTCTTTTCTGTGTTTTCTTTCCATCCCAGGCCTTTTCTGAAACAACAGAGAATGTATTTTGTGTTTGCTCAAATGCTGTCTTCTGTGTCCACATGGTTGGCCATAATTCTCCTAATATTTATCAGCCTTTTCCCTGAGATTCTCCTAATAGTAGTAAAGAATGTACGAAGAAGAAGTGCCAGGGTAAGAACTACATTTATGTTCTAGTCTAATATTTGGAAGAGGCTTCACTGTCTACCGTGAACTGAAAACCTTATTTAGAGAATTGCATTAGTTACAGCATGTTAAACCCCTCCTTGCAGGTTCATCACTTAATTTCCTCTTCTGCATAAAAAGTATAGTAAAAACTTCGTTATCCAATGCAGGTGGTAAGTAGATTCCTTAATAGTGTTTTATGTGATCTTTAGTAATCCATATGGAGTATCTCATATGCTCCATATGGAATTTTTAAAGGGAAAAAGACTTTATTTTGTATTTATCTCAGAATTAATTTTCATATCAGAAATTTCCACACCAACATTTCAGCTTTGACCTTAGAAATTTCCCTGTGGATTGTTTGCCGATTTTTTTCAGTTGATAATCCTAATTTGCCTCTTTCAAACCTGTCCCCTTCCTTTGATTATAGTGCTGCTTAATCTCTGTGTTGCTTCTAGCCCTGTCTCCTAGCAGTATATTTCAACCAAAAGAGAATTCCTTGGATGTGGTTTTAACATCCTTACTCTTCAGGACACACTTGTGAAAATTTATGATAGTTTCTAAGTGTGTTTGTATTGTTAACTATTAAATTATATTTCTCCGAAGAGAATTTATTTCCCTCTGGCATATTGCCTGATACCTTTTGGACATTTCTTTAAAAGCTTTTAAGTGAAAGGGTTAGAATTGCCTAAAAAACCACTGGCAAATTTTTACCAGCAGATTAATTAAGTATATCCTATTCCTGCCAACACTTGCTCACTTTGTTAAAATAAAGTCCTGTTTCCTTCATATTGATTATCAACTAGCTCTTATAACACCACTAAGGCAGTATTTTGGGGAAATATTCTAGTCATGACCACCTGATGTAGTTAATCAAATTATCAACCAATTGAACTACAAAGCTGGTATATCATAGGGGTTTTCCTGCATATTGAATTACAAAACCAAGTTGTTTGACATTATGTAGACATGAAGATATGAAATTGTTAAGTCTTCAAAAGTATTTTAAAGGGGGCTTAGGAATACAGCTTTAGTGGTAAAGCTTTGAAAACATTCATGAGGCCCTAGGTTTAATCCTCAGTACTGGGGGGGAAAGCAGTATATAGTTAGGTGAACAGAATTGCTCTGAGTTTCCTATTTTTATGTGGCTTATGGGATAGGATGATCACAATTTTAGTATAGATAAACTGTATTTGCTTACTCTTTTAATCCTTCCATCGGCCTTTGACTAGCTCCATCGAGCCTGCTTTTTAGTTTTAGGATGGAAAGTAGTATTGATGGAACCGTTTTCTTCCAGACTGGCTCAAATGGCAATTTTCATATAGCCAAATAAAAATGATCAAGTAAGACAAAGGGGAAAAAAAGAGAAAGAAGAAAAATGGCTCAGGGACTGCAGATGCATGTCAGTTAGAATATGTTCCTAGTATACATGAAGCCCTGGGTCCCATCCTTAGCATTACCTAAAATCAATATAGTGGCCCATACCTGTAATATGCAACAAGAGGATCACAGTTCAAGGTCATCCTTGGCTAAACCCTGAGACCCTGTGGGAGGGAGGAAGGGAAGGAAAGATCCTTTCTCAATACAGAATTTACAAAGGAGGTTCTCTTTCATTACTCTTCTAATTTTTTTTTAACCTGAAAAGTACATTTTGGGCTGCTTCTAATGTTTCTTTTTGGGATAATGAAGCTCATGTTTAAAAATGGCTCACATTCAAGCTTCATGCTCTTAAGGGTAAAATATTATCAGAATTCAAAATCTTCAAATGTATCATCCCAATATCTCTTAGGCCCTCTCTAAAAATGAGACATCAGCTGGAATGTCCAGTGATGTTGTGTAGACCATTAAGTGGAAGGATGTTGCTAGGAAGCAATAGATACATAGTCTCAGAGCATTTTTATTCCATGTAGACAAGTTCCAAATTTCAACTGAAAGCATAGAATGTTGCCAGTGGGTCAGCATGAAATTTTTTGTGGTTTATATCCATGACAGAAGGAATTCTAATGTCTGTGCTATAGCTTGGCATGAAAATATGCTAGAACAGGAAATTTTCCATAATCATTTTCATTCATTTAGTCATTCATTCATTTATTCCTATCCCTTTTTGAACCAGTAAACATTTGTTGAACCACCTGCTGATGAACATCTCTCTATATAACCAGTGTCTGAAAGGCTAACTTGTTTTTCAGACTCTGGGATTTTTAGAGTTACAAATGTGTCAGAACAGTTATGAACACTAAACTACACTATCCCTCTGTGTGTGGGGGGGGTACAATATATATGAATGCATATAGGCCAACAGAATGATGACAACTATAGGTCACATCAGAGTTCATTAGGCCATTGATAAACAAGCAGAAGCCAACTTTTAAAAAAAGCAGAATGAGTATCTTATTTTCCATAAAATATATTAGTCTTTATGTTTAATGTCCAATACTGTGACAGCATGAATGATTTCCTCTTTTGCTCAGTATTCCTTGTTAAACAAGAAGGTAGGCTTACTTTAAAGCGAAGCAGATTACTTTACAGTGGGTCATGCTCAGAGCCTAGCAGATTATGTAATGGGATGAAATTGAAAGGTGTGTCCCTATCTAGAGTAGAAGGGGCCCCTAACTTCAGTATTCTTACTACACATTCTCTACATACTCCAGAATTGTCTGCAGCAGGTACTTAGTGCTATCGGCAAGTGGGTCTTAGCAGCTGTTTTTAAAAGGAGACTTCACAGTAGGTAATGAACATGCCTCTGTGATATTTGAAAAGGAAGCTAATACATTTAATAATTATAAAAGTGTCTTTATTTTGGGTTCCTCTCAATTCAATTTATATTGTCTGAGGATCCATAATGCATTCATTAACTACTATAGTGGGTGGTCATAATTCAGGCATGAGTCAAACATGGCCCAGATCATTGGAACTTTCCTTCTAGTTACATTATAAAGTATGTCCATTCTGAACCCTTCTGAACAAATATAAAACATAATGATACAATCAATTATACGGTTTTTGGTAGCATAACAAGATTGGAGTCATTTCCTCCTAAAAATCTCCAGTAAAAGGGCTAATAATGTCAGCCCCCAGCACTGCTAAGATCTGTTATGATGTTTATATTATAAATAATGCTCACAGGGATGGAAAGATGGCTCAGCAGTTAGGAACACATGTTCTTGCAGAGAACCCAGGTCCTCATACTAGTTCACAACCATCTGTAACTACAGGTCTAAGGGATCTAATGCCTTCTTAAGACCTACACAGCTGCTATGTAGGCTCATGGTTTAAAGACAAACATGCAGGGAAATACTCTTACACATAAAATAAATCTCAAAAAAATATAAAGAATGCACAGTGGGAAGAATTGGAAGGGGAGATGAATGTGATTGAAATAGCTTATACTCGTATATAAAATTACCAAAGAATAAATACACTTGCAATAAGCTGAGGATAAAAATAGCCCTTTGGAATATTTATGAATCTCAAGAGAAAATTAGGAAGAAAAGCATATTATTCATCAGGTGGTGGTGGTGTACACCTTTAATCCCAGCACTCAGGTGGCAGAGGCAGGCAGGTCTCTATGAGTTCAAGGCCAGCCTGATCTAGAGTTAAGTTCCAGAACAGCCAAGGCTACACAGAGGAACCCTGTCTCATAAAAACAAAGGGGGGGGGGCTGGAGAGATGGCTCAACAGTTAAAAACAC